>CAUYUJ010008876.1:0-37556 GCA_963575745.1 Prorocentrum cordatum | reverse complement strand
CCGGAAGGCATGCGCCTCAGAAAACCTTTAACGTTACCCGGCGCGGGCAACAACAACGTCGACACCTCAGTCCAGATCGCGACGAAACAACAAATCATAATCATTTCATGATCGCAGATGCGTTGCAAGTAAATCAAGTCGTTACAGCCAGTCTTCAGCGGCACCCACACGCCGGACCATAACTGGCGGAACTGTGGAGGGCACACACACACACACACTCAATCATAGAGGTTTGTTATTTGCCGTGCGATCCTGCATCTCGTCTGACATGACACACACTGTGTGATAGGCCCGACCTGGAGTTCAATTGGTATTCTGCAGCTGACGTGCTAGAGCGGGAACAAGATTTGCACGATCCGTGCAGAACACACGACGTGGAAACGCCCATCGGACGTTGTGGGCACCAGGGCCTCTGGTCGATGACCCTCGTCGGGGTGCAAGTCGAATCTGGCGATCCCCGGGGGTGGTGGCAATCCTGACACGACTGTGGCAGCCACGTGTCCACCGACCCCCCGTTGCCCGGGGTGACGAGGCGTGCGAGGTGACCCCCAGGAATCCCAAACCACATTGGATAAGGGTGGGGGCAGGGGAACGGAAGAGCGACGAGACCCTCCAAGAGAGCCTCGACGCGGTCCAGGAGAGCCCCACGACGGCCCAAGATAGCTCCACAACGGCACACGAGGCCCCCAAGACAGCCCAGGACTGCTCCCAGAGAACCGCCGAGGGGGGCCCGCAGAGGAGAAATCCATCGAGAGTCCGATGGGTGCCAGCGGTCTCCGCTCTGCGGGATCCACAGCGCCCGACACGGCCCCAGAGCGCCCAGCATAAAATTCAGGCGGCCCCGAGAGCCTCCGAAAGAGCCCCAAGACGGCCCAAGAGACCACCAAGATGGCCCGGAAGGCCACCCAAAGCGTGCCAAGGGGTTCCCAAGAGGGCCCCAATGGGGCCCCCCAAAGAGCCCCCAAAAGCGAGTGGGCCTCGGGAGCCTCTCCCCGCAGTTGCCCCGCCCCCCCCCCCCCCCTCCGACTCCCAACGGGCTCCCACAAGGCCCCCAAGAGGTCCTCAGAGGACCCCAACAGCACCCAAAAAGCATCCCCAGGAGACCTCCAGGAGGCCTGCAGAGGCCCAATCAATGTCTCCAACGGGCCTCCCGATAGAGCCCACACAGGCCTCTCACGGAGGGCACTTTTCCACGACCCAGGACGGCCTTCGGACCCGCGCCCAACGACATCACTCAAGCTCTCAGGTGAACCTCACGGGCACCCTCGGCGTCGCCTCTCTTGTTGGGGTCGGCGGACTGGCGCAACCCTCTTGAATACGAGGGAGGGTACAACGGCAGTCAATTGTGCGAACTCATCTCTGCCAAAGTGAAAGACTGAAGAGCGGTGGGATCTGGGCATACCTGGGTGGAAGAATGACAGGGTGGAACTATTAGGCACAATGCAAAATATAAGAAATTCGCCGGCCCAACGGGCCATAGGCGTGCTAAGGTCTCCGGTAACTGGTTAACAATATCTCTAATTCGCGCGCGCGGGGCGGCCCCTGGGGGTCCCCGGACGAAAAGTACCCCGGGCGATCCCCGACCGACCCCCGAGCGATCCCCGGGAGACTCCCCCAGCCTCAAGACGGGTCCAGATGCCCCCAAGAGGCTCCCAAGATGGTACACAAGGGTTCCGAGATGCCACATGATCGCTCCAAGACGCCCAAGATGGCCCCCAGACGCCCCAAGAGGCCTCCAAGAGCACTCCCAAAAGGGCCCCAAGAAGCAAAATTCATAGATGAAGCAAAATTCATAGCTTTTCCTTAGGATTTTGAAAGATTTTGGAGATTCCACCTTTTCGGCTCCCCGCCGCCCCAAGACGGCCCAAGAGGCCCCCAAGATCGCCCCAAGAGGGCCCAAGAGGCCCCCAAGAGGGCCCCAAGATGGCCCAAGAGGGCTCGAAGACGGCCCAAGAAGCCTCCAAGACGGTCCAAGAGGGCCCCAAGAACGCCCCCCAGGGGGCCCCAGAGAGGGAACACGAAACAACATTTCGAGCCCTCGGCCCTAAGAAGCCCCCACGAGGCCCCAAGAGGCCCCTAAGAGGCCCCAAGAGGCCCCCACGAGGCCCTCAGGAGGCCCCCAAGAGTCCCCCAAGCGGCCCCAGGAGGCCCCACAAATGCCCCCCCGAGCGCCCCAGGAGTCCCCCAAGCGGCCCCAGGAACCCCCAAAGCGCCGCATTGACACCAGGTCCTCGGGCAAACGGCAGACATGAGACTGTATGGGCCGGCGGAATGAGCGAAGCGATTAATAATAAGAGAAAGAGAGAGAGAGAGAGAGAGAGAGAGAGAGAGAGAGTGCGTAATAGTGTAAGTCGAACGGGAGGGAAACCAAGATAGCGAGAAGTGGTGAGTGAGGCTATCCAACACTGTGGGAGCGTGAGGTTGGCACGTTGGGGTACGTCAGCATCATGGTCATAAGGAGTAGACTGGGTAGAATTAGGAAGGCGGAGAACGACAAGCATCTGGGGGACGAGGAGGAGCAGGACGAGTAAAAGGAGGCCGAGAAGTGAAGGAGGGGAGGAGGAGGACGAGGAGGAGGAGGAGGAGGAGGAGGAGGAGGAGGAGGAGGAGGAGGAGGAGGAGGAGGAGGAGGAGGAGCTGCGGTGGACTGTGGAGGAGGAGGAGGAGGAGGAGCAGCAGCAACAGGGCGCAGAATAAGCAGTGGGTGGGAGGAAGAGGAAGACAAGGAGCAGAAAGCGGAGAGGAGGATGAGGACGAGAAGGCCGACGGCGGATTGGATGACACCTTTTCTCTGCGCGCACTACTTGCGCTTCGCCTTCTTGTGCTTCGCCCTCGCCTCCTCACTGGAAGGACTGTCCTCCTCGCTGTCGTCCTCCCCTCCCACGGGCAGAGGAGGAGGAGCAGGCGGAACGGCAAGAGAAGAGAGACGGGCGGAGCGCGTACGGACGGGAAGATCCGTGGCCAGGTCCAGGACCGGATGATCCACTGGTCTCCTGGACATCTCGCTGGCGGAGGCGGGACAGACGGCAGGCACGAGCATGAGGACCAAGCAACTCGGTCCTCCGTACCCCTGCTGTACCTCCCCGCCTCCTCGCTCGGGCGGCTCGGGCGAGGAGGGAGGCGAAGGGCGGTGGGCGAGTGCGCCGTGCAGCGCCGCTGCGACGATCACGGCGGCGGATGAGCGCGGTGCCGAAGCTGGATGGGAGACCGATGTCTGGAATCTCGCGGGGACCGAGCCTCCTCGATTGATCTTGGCGGCGCGCAGACGGGGGTCATTGGGGAGGGGGGAAAGCTTCTTGGGAGGGGGCTGCTTCTGAGGAAGTGTCGGCTTTACATCTATAGACAAGGCCCGCACCTGCTGAGATCGGCGAGACGCAAGACTCGGGTTTGGGGGACTCGGGTTGGCCTGGCGATGCCGTCAAGAGAAAGACGAGACCCAATCTGAAATTTGACGCGAACTCCCGCTGCAAACATCCACGAAAACTGAACCGTCAAAATCCAGGACGACGCGCTCGTCAAAAAGCGTCGGCAAACCCGAGTTCTGGCGTACTCGAGTCGTACGTTTCCCCGAGCTCGCACGATGGTCCAAGATGCTCCTCGATTTCGGTGGCAACTCATGGGAGCCTCACATACCATCTTGTCAGCTCTTGCGAATCGACGCTAAACCGACGCTAAACCGACGCTAATCGACGCGAAATCGGCGCGAAATCGACGCTAGCCGACGCTAAATCGGCGCTGTCTCATCCACTCCCAGACGCTAGTCGACGCTTGTCAACGCCAAAGACAGAATCAAGAGAGTATACAAGGCCCCATGGCTTGCTGCCGAGCTCGACGGCCCTCGCCGAGGAAAAATGTACACTTCCAGCCGATGCCAAGTTGGGGGTCCCACAACCGTGTGATGACAGACCCAGCGGGAACCTCGAAACCCGCAGAGACCTCACCGCACGGTCCGCCACCACACAGCTATGGGACCCTGGAGAGGCCCCAGTCGCCCGAGACCTCCTCGGAGAACGACCCCAAGTCCCACAACTGGGCGGTGGCCCCGAATCCCCGCCGACTCCCCAAACGGTGTGGTCACCACCCCGTTTGGGGGCCCCCGCGGATTTCTCGGATCGGCGCTGGACCCCCCTCCCTGGCGCGCGGACTGGTGGAGCGCGCCACGGGCAGCGCCGGAGGCGCCGCTAAGGGGCTCCAGCGCGGATCCGAGAAATCCGCGCGGACCTTCGAGTCTTCATGTTTGTGCCATTCATCGTGCCCCTGGAAAAATGCACACGTCCGAGCGATGCCAATGGTAGGCAATCGATGCCCGCCTCTGTCTGCCCGGAGAGCGGTGCGAGAGAGAGAGGGAGAGCGGCCGCCGCAGGACGGCTAAGGGGTGGAGGAGAAGGAGGAAGGAGGAGGGAGAAGGGATTTGAGGCAGGGGAGGAGGTAGGAGGGGGGAGAGGAGGAAGGGAAGAGAAGGGAGGGAGGAGCTAGGAGTGAGGGACGGAGGTGAGAGGAGAGGAGGAGGGGAGGATGAGGAGAAGAGGGGAGGAGGGAGGAGGGAGGAGAGAGAGGGAGGAGGGCGGAGGGGCGCAGGAGGTGGGAGGTGGAGGGAGGAGAATAGGGAGGAGGAAGGAAGGCTCGGGAGGAGGAGGGAGGGAGGTGAAGGAGGAGGAGGGGAGTGAGAGGCGAGGGATGAGTGAAGGGGGGTAGGGGGGGGTAGTAAGGGGAGGAGTATGGGAGGATGGAGGGAGGGCAGGATGAGAGCTGAGTGAGGAGGAGGAGTGGAGATGAGTGGATGGAGGATGGCTGATAGGGAGTGAGCGGCGTTCTTGGGATGGAGGAGTGAGGGGCGTGAGGAGTATTGGACTGAAGGGGGGAGAATGAAGAGGAGAGAGGAGATGACGATAGGGGGGGGGAGCCTGAGCGCGCCGCTCTCTCTCTCCTTTCTCTCTCTCACCACATCTCTCTATATAGGGAGTCTCTTCGGTTTTTTTTGTTGATTTGTTCTCCTTGTCTCTCTCTCATCTCCTCTCTCCTTCTCTCGTTTCCCTCCCGAGAGGCAGCCCCCGGGCGGGCTCACACACACCTCCCTCGCGCTGCATCGCTGCAGCGTGCGCGGCAGGAACGCGGGACCCCGCGTCAGGAGGCAACTGCAGCCGGCCCGTATCAGAAGGATGCGCGATAAAGATACAAAGGGCCTTGGACGTCCAGGTCGAAGCTTTTCAAGCGGAGCGCGGGCAGTGGAAGTGGCCAATGATGGGCGGAGGAGGCAAGGATGCAAGGGTATCCTTGGGAAGGTGGCTGCCAATCCTTACTGTGCGGATGGACTGTACGGGGAGGTCTTCGTCGGAAAGATTGGGGAGGATGAGGCCCACACAGGGCGGCGGCTGCGCCGGATAGGCCTTTGACCTCTCATGAGTTGCACCCGAACCCGCGGCACGGCGCGGAACGCCCTGGGGACAGGGCGCTTCCCCCGCGGTGTGGTGCACTACCGATCTCAACCACCTTTAGTTGGTGACGCGTTTCGGACTCTGGGTCCTCTGCTGGGCCAAGAGGCTGCGGTGTCCCACGCGCGTGCCGTGCAGCGCGCGAGCAGCGCCGCAGCCTGTGTGCAGCGCGCGAGCAGCGCGAGCAGCGTGTCACCGCTGCGCCGCAGCGGCACAGCCTGGGTGCGGGAGCATCGGCACGGCGGGCGGGGCTTCCGAGCAGGCTCGCAGCTTGTGGCAGAGGATGCGGGAAGCCCCTCGCGCGCGCAACGCGATGCGATGGCCCATCGGCAACACTCGCTTTACCAAACCGACCCAAGACACCGTGGCTGCTCCTCATCCTCTTAGCCCTGCTGATAGATGAACTTGTTCTTGTTGGCGTGGGGGAGGGGTGCTGAATTTCCTCCGTCCTGGGGCGGCAGACGAGAAAGCGAAGGGATTGAAAGACCTGGTCTTGCCGTAGACCAGACTCCACCCAGTGACGTGAAACTTCTCTGGCCGCCCAGATGAGCCGATCCAGGAACCATGCATTGGCACTCTGGGCAGACAATTAAAAGTTGAACGGCAGAAAATTAAAAGTTGAATGTCCGAACCGCTTCGTCGGCAGTGCAGTGGACCACAGGGTGTTGACGATGGTACACATGGGCCTGGTTGCGATACATTTCCTTGAACGCCTGCTGGCGAGCGCCACCTGCGAGTGAAGATCCAGACGGCGGGGGATGCCTTAGATTGCAGCGAGGGACTAGTCGGCAATAAAGCTGTCGTACCCCTGCCGGCCCACTCGCCGAAGCCATGCCAGCGGTGACGCTCTGGGGCACTTCTCTGGGTGATAACTATTCGAGCCGAACGAGCTGAGGTGCTTTCTCGCCGACACTCTGTAGCGGGAGCGGGGCTGGTCTTGCCGCAATCTGGTGCCGGCGAGGACAATGTGCCAGTGACGCGCAAACTTTTCTCTAATCTTGGGAGTGTGCTGGTTGACGTTGGCGTTCCACGGCGGCGCAGGGAAGGTGAATATCGAGCTCGACGCGCGTGCCTTTTCGTCGAAGGTCGACTCGTTGAAGCGGTTCTGCAGAGATCCCCAGTGTACCTCCTGGTCGTCGAAGAGCATCCACGACAGACTGCCGCGAACTTGCGGCAGGTCGTCTCGGGTGCCAGCCATGGGAATCAGCGCAGGAGCCCCGTGGATGCTCAGGGGGAGGTATCCGCCCTCGGGAGCCCACACGAACTCGCTATCAAGGCAGGCGAAGCCCATCACCACTGAGCCTGGGAGGACCAGCTCGCCAAGACCCTCTCCGCGGCTGAAGACTGAGGGCTGGTACCGCAGGCCGTGGCCAACCCCTTGGAATGGCACGAAATAAGGACGCTTCTGGACCAGCACCTGCTTCCTCCCGTCCAGCAGGACGGGAAGAAAGCCCCGGCTCGGTACGTAGATCAGCCGTCCCTGGGAGCGCAGAGCCGTATCGTCGAATGTGGCCCGGAACTGGGGCTCGTTCCCCAGCTGGTATTCTTCAAACCCACAGATCGTGCCACCCCAAGAGGCGAAACCGACAGGCTCCTCCTGGAACTCCACCAGGCCAGGTCCAAGATCGCCGTGAAGGGGGACGCTCAAGTTCGGCCAGAGGAAGGCCAAGCCACGAGGATCACTCTCCTCTGGCAGCAGCAGAACAAAGAAATAAAAAAAAAAGAAGAAGAGAAAATAAAAAAAACAAACGATAAAAAAAAAAACGATAAGAAAAAATAAGATATATTGCAAAGAAAAAACAGCAGCAGGCTGTCCTCTACCATCCACTCCGTGCACTGCTCGCGGCCGCCACGGATGGCGCGCAGGTCCTTGTCGGACTCCACCTCCAACCTGAGGTAGCCCGCGAGATCGGCCTCCGACTCCGAGACGCCGAAGCACACGGAGCCGGCGTGTATGACGAAGTCCTCATTGGGCACCTCCCCCTCGAACAGCAGCTCGAACTCCTCGCCTCCGTCCCCCCCCTGGCGGCCTACGGCCCTGGACAAGAGCAGGCTGAGCGCCGCGACCGTACACAGCGCCGCGAGCCCCCTCCAGAGCAGGCACCGCAGCGTGCTCCTCCCGAGGCGCGCCGGGGCTTCCACCACGCTGGGAGCCGCCGGCACGGCGCACAGGGACCTCTGCAGCGCCCCTCCCTCGCCGCGCTCCAACTGCAGCCAGGGCGCGCGAATGCGCACAGGGCTGAGGGCCATCCCGGCGCGGCGTGCGCCCCCCCCCCGTGGCCGCGGCTTGGCGTCCCAGACGTGCTCGCGTCGTGAAAAAGCAGGACGGGAGGCTTTTCGCTATTTTCGGCCTTGGGGGGCCCTCGCCGGCTCCCGGGAGCGTGACAGAACGACTCGGGACGAAACACCGGCCCCAAGGAAAGGGTCGGGACTTCCGGGAAGGCCGTTCTGAAAAGATCAGGACGCCGCGTCGCATGTCTGGGGCCGGTCCGCGAGCACGACGCCCCGAGAGGCTGGCCCTCGGGGAAGCTGCGTGGGGCGCGGGCCCGAGCCAGCGCGCTTGCAGGAGCCCTCTGGTCCGTATCGGGGGGACGCTCTCGGGGAAACCAAGAGGTACCGATGCCGCTACTCCCCGGACCTCTCCTGGGGTGCGTTCTGACCAGGATTTCGAGGCGAATCCAGCGGTGGCGATGAGAGCCGCCCAGGAGGCCCAAAAAGGGGAAAACGGGCGAGGGGTAGAGGTATGGGTACCTTTCCCTCCTCTGAGCTCTGGGCCGCATTGCGGACGCGTACGATCGGGACCTGAGCAGTCGGTGAGACACCTGGGGCGCAACACGTCCGGGTCGTCGCAGTCCATCCTGCGGCGCCCCCAGGTTCACGATCCCCTGGGCACGCTGGCGCTGACTTGTTCCCCATGTTTCCTGAGATGGGCTTATTGTTATTGCTCGGACGCCTCCGGACCTCGTGCACTCATATCCTCCTCTTCCGCACTCAGAAGCACTCACTCACGCTGAGACAGACTCGTCAACACCTGTTCACTCAGAATTACGTGTCCCATTCGGGCACACCCAGACTCAGACTCGCCAAAACCCTGACGCGCTAACACTGGCACGCAGTCACATTCAGACTCACTCACACTGAGACTCACTCAGACTAAGACTATCTCACACTCAGACTACCTCACACTCAGACTCTCTCACCCACAGACTCACTTGTACTCATGTTCACTCGCACTCAGACTCTCTCATATTCAGGCATCATACTCATACTTAGACTCACTCACACTCATAGTCACTCACACTCAAACTCACTCACACTCAGACTCACACCTACTCAGACCCACGTACCTATACGACCACCCTTCGGGTGATAAGGAGGTTGTGGGGGGGAGAGAGAGGGGGAACTAACATCCGACTCAATCAATCTCACTATCGATCTCACTCAACGGGACACCACGGGACACCACGGGACACCACGGGACACTTGTCGATCTCACTATCGATCTCACTCAACGGGACAACACGGGACACGGCGGGACAACACGGGACACCGCGGGACACCTCTCGATCTCACTATCGGTCTCACTATAGATCTCACTATCGATCTGACTCAATGGGACACCATAGGACACAACGGGACACCACGGGACACCTCGGGACATCACATCGATCTCACTATCGATCTCACTATCGATCTCACTATCGATCTCACTCAACGGGACACCACGGGACAGCACGGGTCACCTGTCGATCTCACTATCGATCTCACTTTTGGGACACCACGGGACACCATGGGACACCTGTCGATCTCACTATCGAACTCACTCATTATCGGTCTCACTCAACGGGACACCACGGGACACCACGGGACACCTCGGGCCACCAAATCTATCTCAGTATCGATCTCAATACCGATCTCACTCAACGGGACACCACGGGACACCACGGGACACCACAGGAAATCTGTCGATCTCACTATCGATCTCACTATCGATCTCACTATCGTTCTCACTCAAACGGGACACCACGGGACACCACAAGACACCTCGGGACACCACATCGATCTCAATATCGATATCACTATCGATCTCACTCCACGGGACACCACGGGACACCACGAGACACCACGGGACACCACGGGACACCGCGGGACACCGCGAGCCACCGCCAGACGGACAGACGGACGGACGGACGGGTGGGCGGGGGAGAAGCATGTGTATTGACTTCGCCCTAGCAACGGCGGACACCACGGGACACCACGGGACACCACGGGACACCACGGGACACCGCGGGACACCGCGAGCCACCGCCGGACGGGCGGGGGGGGATAATCATTTGTCTTGACTTCGCACTAGCAACGGCGGACATCACGGGACACCGCAGGTCACCGCGGGACACCGCGAGCCACCGCCGGACGGGCGGGCGGAGGAGAATCATTTGTCTTGACTTCGCCCTAGCAACGGCGGGTTCATTCCCACAGGACACCGCGGGACACCGCGAGCCACCGCCGGACGGGCGGGCGGATGATAATCATTTGTCTTGACTTCGCCCTAGCAACGGCGGGTTCATCTCTCTCGCGCGCCTACGCAGCTTCGCCTCGCCCGCACGCACAACACGAACGAAACGAAACGATTTCCCAGTTGGGGGTCTCCGGTCTACTGCGAACTCACCCCCCAACCTCCGACTCAGACACACTCGTACTCAAACTCACTGGCACTCAGACTCACTCATACCCGGACTCACTCACACTCAACTCACTAACACTCAGATCACTTACTGATTCACTCACACACATATTCACTCACAGGTGGTCGCCAAGATATAGTAGGCGTGGCACTTGGGCACCCGAAGGGGGGGCCGCCATGGGGGGCACTCCACGACTCGCGTCCACATTGTGGGCATGTCTGGGGCGGCTTGCTTGATTCGGCACCCCAGGCTTCTCTCGTTTAATGGTCCAATGCTCACCGCGATACAGCAAGCGTGGCGTTTGGGCACCCCGAAGGGGATCCGCCAGGGGTGGTGACACTCAAAAAGTCGCGTCCACATTGTGCAGATGTCTAAGGCGGTTTCCTGGTTTAGGCCCTTCAGGCTTTCCTCGCTTCGTGGTCCAATGCTCGCCACCATAGAGCAGGCGTGGCCGTTGGGCCCCCCCATGGGGAGCCGCCAGGGGTGGGGACACGCTGGAAGTAGTGTTCAGATTGTGGAGGTTTCTCATGCGGTTTGCGTGTTTCGGCCCCCTCGCAGGCTTCTCTCCGTTCGTGGTCCAATGCTCACCGCGATCGGGCAAACGTGGCACTTGGGCAGCCCAACTGGGAACGCCGTCCGGGTGCGGGGCACTCTAAAATAGTTTCCAAATTGTGGGGGCTCTCAGCCAATGTGTCTGTTTCGCCTCTACCCCCAGGCTTCTCTCTTTTCGTTATTCAGTGCTCACCGCGTGGCAGTTGGGCACCCCGAAAGGGAGCCGCCAGTGGTGGGGACACCCGAGTCTTCGCGCCCAGATTATGGGGATGTCTCAGGCGGTTTTCGTGTTTCGGTCCTCCAGCCTTGCCTCGTCAAAGCAGGTTGCGGGGACGTCTCAACAAAGGCGCTTGTCTCAGGCCGGAAGCTGCCTTCTTCCTTTCTTCTCCCCGTCCCCCCTCCCCCCTCCTTCCCTCTTTTCCTGTTCCCTTTCTTATTGCCTCCTCCCTCCCTCCTGCTCCCCTGACTTTCTCCTCGGCTACCGCGCGCTACCAGCTCGCGCAGCCAGCGCACGAACTCGCTCGCACACCCAAATACGCACGGACTGAGTTCCCCAGCGAGACGTGGCAGGAATATGGGATACACATCTGAAGATCCCCGCGTCGAATCATTAGTCAGCCGGCCAGCGCCCGCCGAGAGCGGGAGGCCGACTTCCCCGTTCCTCGGGAGCAGCTCCCGTGGTTTGGAAAGACCCTGCTGTGCCTTGAATGGCTCTGCCTGTCCTCGCCGAAGCCGGAAAGCCAATCGACGGCATGCGCCCGCGACCGGGCTCCTTGATATAGGCGACGAGCCCAGGGGGGAAATGAGAAGGAGAAGGCCTTCTCAGAAGGCCGCGGGACTTCTTAGAAGTCCGGGGGGCTTCTGAGACGTTTCCTTGGCCTATTTCGAATACAGACAGAACTTCTGAGAAGAAATAAAAAAAAAAAAAACAAAAAAAAAAAAAAAAATAAAAAATAAAAAAAAAAAAAAACACAAAAAAAAAAAAAAAAAAAAAAAAAAATAAAAAAAAAAAAAAAAAAAAATAATTATAAAAAAAAAAAATAAAAAAAAAAACAACAAAAAGAAAAGAAAAATAAAACAAAATAAAACAAAAAAAAAAAAAAAAAAAATAATAAAAAAAAGAAAAAAGAAAAAAAAAAAAAAAAAAAAAATAAAAAAAAACAAAAAAAAAAAAAAAAAAAAAGAAAAGCCCTCGTTCAGAATCCAGAAAACTTCTCAGAAAAAGAAAAAAAAAAAAAAAAAAAAAAAAAAAAAAAAAGAAAAAAAAAAAAAAAAAAAAAAAAAAAAAGAAAAATAAAAAAAAGAAAAAAAAAAACAAAACAACAAAAAAAAAAAAAAAAAAAAAAACAAAAAAAAAAAAAAAAAAAAGCCCTCGGAAGTCCCGTCCCCCTTCTCATTTCCCCCCGCCCCGCCGCCGATTGATAGGCATCCAGCCACGGCGGCCAGAACCCTCCTTCGCACGGCCACGCCCCAAGAAGCGCCCACCATCGGCCCGACGGGTGCGCTCGCGTGCCGCGGAGAGCTCGCTGCGGCACTCATCACGCGCTCCACAAAACATGGGGAGCCCCCCACTCGGGCGAACCTAGGCCGTCGGCATGCGAACTTCACCCGCCGAGATGGGGGCCCCCAAGATGGCCCTCAGAACTCCCCCGAATGCTCATTGGAAGCCACCCAAGAGCCCCCAAGAGGGCCTCGAGAATAGAAAAGAAAAAAAAAGAAAAAAAACAAAAAAAAAGAAGAAAAAAAAAAAAAAAAAAAAAAAAAAAAAAAAAAAAGAAAAGAAAAAAAAAAAAAAAAAAAGAAAAAAAAAAAATGAAAGGAAAAAAAAAAAAAAGGCCTCCTCTTCTTTTTCTTCCGCCTTCTCCGTCCTCTCCTCCTCCTGTTCCTTCCTCTCCCCAATGCTCCCCCGAAGGATTCCACAACGGTTGGGGGAACACATTGTCCAATACTTTGGCATGACTCCGGCCCAAATTTGGCCGCATGGGCGCTTCCAAAAAAACAGGGGCGGCGGTGATTCGCCGTAGGCGTCTTCCATCTGTCGCCCCTTTCTGGTCTTGCCACACGGGTGCACAGCGTGCCAGATGTCGGGGAGGTTCGGGTTCTTTTCCAAAGAAATCCCCCAGGGGCTTCGGTCCAAACCGCCGTACACCCAGAGAACTGCACAGCATCCACCTCTCATTGGTCAAATCGCCCCCAAGACGGCCAAGATGACGTAAGATGGCATCCGAGATCCCTCCAAGACAGCCAAGATGGCCCAAGAAAGCCCAAGATAACGCCAAGATGGCCTCCAAGACGGTGCCCGAATCATTTCAAGACCGCCAAGGTGGCCCAAGAGAGCCCAAGACGGTCCAAGAAGCGCCCAAGAGGCCCCTAAAACGGCCCAGACGGCCTCCAAGAGGTCGCCCAGGAAGGCCCGAAAAAGTCAAAATCATTGATCTCTCGTGTGTGTTTGAAGGACGATAGCATTTGTTCCAAAACGGCCGTCCGACGGAAGACGGCCCAAGAGGCCCCCACGATTACCCCACAATTTGTCAAAAAAAATTCAAGATAGCCCCAAGACGGCCCAAGAGGCTCTCAAGACGGCCTTCGAAGGGTCCCAAGACGGCCGAATAGGCCTCCAAGGCGCCCAAGGTGGCCTTCAAGACGCCGTGTCGGCTGGAAGGCGCCAGCCATGCATCGACGGAATCGGGGGGGGGCGAGGGAGAGGAACAGGGAGAGGAGAGGCAAAGATAATACCGCACGGTGCCAACCACAGCGTCTTGGTTGAAACGCGCGATGGCAGTCGAGGGAGGCAGGGGGATGTCATCGGGGAGTAGAAAAGGCTACGCTGGCCCCACATGTAGGTTTTAAGGTTGCACTCGAAACGCATGGGGCCGAGCTGCGTCGCGACGGCGGTCGCAAGGCATGCCGCATCATTTACCAGGACGTATCTACGCTTCACCATCCAGCCGCGCCCAGCTGACCGCAGCCGCAGTAGTTCTGTGGCGAGTGACGCGCAGCCGAAGCTTCGAGCGCCATCCCCCGTTCGTGCTGTTTCCTGTCTGTGGTGCGGCAGCGCATCTTTGGAGGGAACAACCAGAGCTCCTCCGAATGGCCTTCGCCAACTTCGCCTGGCAGGACATCGTGCGGGCCCCGATTCCAGGCGCCCGTGCGAGCCTCGAGGTGGGGCGCGATCTCACGCCTCAGCAGTTCGTGCGCGTCCAGGCGGTTCTGGTTGAACGGAACGTGTTCTTCGAGCTCAGCGGGCAGCGCGCTCTCAAGGGCCGACGTCCTCACGCTGACCGAGGGACGCTCGCGGTTCCCATCGTCGTCTTTCCTCAACCCGTACCGCAGCACGGCCTCCCCCCATCGCTCGAGCGCGCCTGCCAGCTCCTAAAGCTTGCAGCGCCCTCGCGACATGACCTGGTTCAACAAGTTGCGCGTGTGCCCTGTGGTCGATGGGTCTAACCTCCGCGCCAGTCGCCGTCGGCGCCCGAGTCCATTCTCTCTGTCAGCGGTTTGCGTGACGTCGAAAGGCTCGCCGGCCACAAGATGCTGGATCGCCGTGTGAACCTGGGCCACCACCTCATCTACGCGGACGTTCTCGTCGCTACTCTGAGCGCCGAACACCGCCTGCCAGCGACCGCGACCAATCACCTTCTGTCGATCGACGCCCCACTCCAATAGCGGTCGGAACTGCTCGCCATATACGCCGACAACGAACGTCTCCAACTTGGCCGCCCACTTCTGGTACTCAGTCTCTGAACCGTCGAACGCCGTGGGCTTGCCGATCTTTGTCGTGCCGACGAACCCCTGCACCTCTGCCAGGTGTAGTCGGGCTTGTCCGCCAAGCGAATCACCGCCTCCACCAAGGCCGGCAACGCCTGCGGACCACCTTGCTGTTGTTGGCGAAGCCGGGCGCTGTCGTCGCTAGGCCTTTCCACTTCTTGAGTCAAGGCTTAAAATTGGCGAGTGGGTTCCTCGTAGTTCGCAACCGTTCTTCATGTTCAGACCGCCACTGAGATCACTCTCGATGCGCTCGCGCCGATCCGTGTACTCCTGAGCGCAACTCCTTTTGGCCCACCAGGTCACCTTTAGGCGGGTATACTTGCTCAAGTACACGACAAGGCGCTGACACAACGCGAGCTTGCCCTCCCTTGGCACGAGGGGAACGACATCGAAGCTGGCGTCCTCCGAGGATCCTGCCAGGCTCCACGCTACCATGAAGAGAGACACTGCCCGATGTTTTCTGATCCACGTCACAGCGAAATTCAGCTCTCGGGCCAAATCGCCGGCCAAATGCCCATCGTATGATTCCCAACTCCACCTGCGGCCTCGGCGGGTGCGTTCGCATGCCGCCGTGTGCCCATGTCGGCACAAATGTCACGAGGACCAGGGCCAAGACGACACTCCACCGCCGGTTTCAGCAGGCACCCGGATTGCGCTCCCACAAGGTGCCTTCGAATACTGTGGCGTGCCCAGGCGGGCACAGCCCTCACTCGCATCGTGCCCCGCCAGGAGCTCCAACTACAGCCCCAGCTGGTTCGTTCGCCTGCCTCGGCGAGCCCGTTTCGGCACTCCTCACGTGCCGCACAGGAAAAAGCTCCACCTGTGGCCTCCACTCGTGCGGACCATGCCCCACGGGTTTCATCACGCGTGCGCCTGCTTGCGCCACAACCCCCCCGTTCCGCGTTGCCCAATGGCGCGCACTGTGACATTGTCCTGCGCTAATGAATTCGGGGGCGCGCACACATGGATCGGGGGAGGTGCCCTCCCCAAAATGCGGCCCGTGCCGCCCCGTTCGGCGGCGGAGATCCAAGATTTCCTATGGAAACGGGACTCGTCGCTAATGCACGCCCCCTTGATCCATGTTTGCGATCGCCTGACGTTGTCCCGCGCTAGTGAATCGCAGCTGCATGGGCCAAAGTGTGCACTGCACTTCCATTGTGTTCAGTCTGTCTGCCGCTTGCCGCTGGCGTCCTTCAGCAGCCTTGCGCCTACATGCAAACTTGTCTGGACGGTCTGGCCCCAGCTCGCCAGAAGTTTCCCCTCCGCCCCCCCCAACACCCACGCACACACACACACACACACACACGCACGCACGCACACACACACACACACACACACGCACACACAGTAAGGAGAAGCACATGCTCACTGCAGCTGCGTCAGGACCATCCTGTCAACGATACGAGCTGTCCGGAGCGGATGCGCTTCTCCAGCCATCCTCTCAAACCGAAACTGCCTCGGACGTCCCAGAAGGGGGGGGGGAGCGGGGATAGGCACAGGGAAAGGCGCACCGGCCCAACCTCATCAGATAAAGTAACGCTGCCAGCCTCCGCCTGCCCGTTCCCTCCCTGCTCGCCCCCCGAGGAAAAAAAAAACAAAAAACAACACGCCAGGAGCGCCCTCGGGCAATGCGTCTGCCTCTGCACGGCGACGCGCCGCCCCCCGACGGAGCCAATGTCCGGCTCGGTACCGCGCGCCCCCAGACTCGGGTCTCACCTGGTCCGCCCGACCGGGCAGCGCGGGCCACCGTCCACAACAGAGCCTGCGACGCGCCTCCTGTCGGCCCCTTTTCAGGTATGGAGCGGGGAGGGAGGAGGGGAGGAGGAAGAAGGCAAATAATGATTTCAATGCCAAGGGTTTACTACGACACAGAGTGATAATGAAAACAGCAGACCCCGAAATGAGGACACGGGGTGGAACGGCGAAGGACTTGGAGAAGAGGGACGCAGCCCTGTGGCGACTCGAAAAACTAGCCCTTGAAGCCTTTTCCCAGGATCGTCGGCCTCCCGCTTCCAGCGCAATGGGAGCTCGGGCGAGGCGGGACCTTCTAGTACGAAGCAAGATCATGAACCCCCTGCCCCTGATAATAATCCCTGGGAGATAATAAGTTCGGAGTCTGGCGGGGATAATCCATGATTTTCCCTGCGGGTGATGATGCTGATGATGATGATGATGATCCTCCTGGGCGCTCGTGTAGACTGACCTTGTAGATGGCACAAAACTGACTCGACAGATCTCGAATCTGAGCGCTCGTGTAGTCTGACCTTGTAGATCTTGGCACAAAACTGACTCGACAGATCTCGAGTCTGGGCGGTCCAATGGCCCTGAACTTCAAAATCCAGTCGGTCCCCATGGCCATACCACACGTTCCTGACTCGGAAACGGCGGGGAAAGAGAGAATCCCATGGCCCTGCCGCACGTTCGTGCCTGGGGAAAACTGAAATATTGAAAATCCCATGGTATTGCCACACTCTCGTGATTGCGGAAGCTGAAATGGTGAGACCACCATTGCCATGCTCAGCGTTTTTGATGCTATTGCTAGTCAACATAAGATGATAGCAACTTCGATTCGCAACTTCGCCCGGGGATCATCAAGTTCGGCCTCGCCGCCCCTCTCCACAATTAAATCCAATTGACGCGGGATAATAAATAAATATTCAGGGGTGTAAGGGGGGGTGGGTATACTTTCTTATCGGAGGCAGGGGGTTAGAAAAGCTCGGCCCTCCAAGTCGCCATGCGCCTCATAACTCCTCATAAGGACGGACTCCTTCGAAGGCCATCCTTTTGACCCTGTCCCCTGTTGCCTTGACTTGGATCCTGACTTGGGCTCGCTCTGCAGACAATGGCGATCGCCCTCCCCGCCTTCTTCCCCGCCCCCTCCTGCTCCCGATCCGCGCTTGGCGTGCTGCGTGTTATTGCTCCGCCGTCGCCCCCGCCCCAGCGCACAACGCCCCGGCCCAGCGCCAGTCCTCGCTGTCGTCGCTGTCCTCGCTGGACGAAACCGCCTGCGGCTGCTTCGGGAACCCGTGCTGCATACACCTCCTTCTCTTCTTCCTCCGCCCCTCCCCTTCACTCCCCTCCGTTATCTGCTACGCTGGTCGTCGCACACCGCTCGATGAAAGCCCGGCGCGCGAGCCCTGGAGTCCGAAGCGCGACGCGGACGAATCGAACACCATGCGAGAATCTGGGCAGCTGGGTGTGTTTGCCATGTGTTTGAGGAGGAGGAGAAGGAGGAGGGGACGGAGGGGATGCACGGGGTGTTTGTTTTCCGGCGTCGCGTGAGAGGTCTGGCCTCGCAGACAGCACCTGCAGAGAGCGCTGGCTGCGATCGGGCAAGATGGAGAGAGCGCCGATCTCAAGGAGCCCGGTCGCTGTGCGCGGGCGACCTGATTGTTTGACGTGGGGATCCCCAGACATGCCCATACATCTCTACGGATAGACAGCTATAAGTCCTGGCGTTTGCCTTTTGGAGCGTCTCAGCGTGACCGGATCTGGGAGCTACTAAAGGCAGAGTGGGAGCGAGCCAGACTGCGAGCGCTGCATGCTGATGACCTATGCTGCTCTCTGCTGCTCTGCGGCGCTACCTGCTGCCCTCTGCTGGTCTCCTTCCAGTCTCCCTCTTCGTCCTCCGCCCCCTCCCCGTCCACCTCCAGCTCCCCATCCTCCAACTTCCTTCACTCGCCTTCGGATGTTGCTAGAAGTTCCCCTGGCCTCCGGATCTCCAAGGAGCCCCCCCCAGCCTCCAGAGCACCTTGGGCCAGGGGCACTCTTAGCAACCTCCGATTCCTGGCTCGCGCACAACGCCTGGATGTGAAGAGAAGCGCACCAGACCCCCAGAACGGGCCGTGTATTTTCGGATCACGGACTGGCCCATGGTGCAGCCCTGGTCAACACTCCCCTTGGGAAGCCCAAGTTTCATGATGGGGCTCGGCGGACACTGTACCCGCTTCGTTGTCATCGTCGTTGTCGTCGTCGTCATCGTCACAAACAGATAGCTGCCATTCTGCCTGGGAGGTACTGACAATCTGCGCACGAACGGGCCCGTGGAACATCACCCGTCGGCTCAACCGTCGGAGGACCCTAGCTGCAAGACTCTGGCCCTCCACAAAACTGCACACTCGGAACCTCAACCATCTGCCCCAAACAAATTCGAGTGGTGCACCTATTACATCACGACTCACAGAACAACAAATAAACATGTCACCGCTTTGACGCTTGTCCGCTTGACTCCTCACCAACTCTTGCCATCAAACAAAATCCCAAAGTAAACAGCCTTTGATGCGAAAACGAAGAGATGCCCAACATGGTCCAAACAAACTGAACTCAAATGTATGCAACCCGTCTACCCGTAAAATATGCGCATGATTGCCAACCGACGCACGTTACAAAGTTGGTGGAAGAGCTACGATTCGAGAACAAACCAGCTTTCAGGTCCAGTGTGACAACTCGAATTTCGTAAAAGGGGATGCACACATGTTTCTATTTAGCAGCTGCTGCAAGAAGCTGACAGACCCACACCGATGTCCCTTCTCATCAACCACCGTCTACGCTTGGGAGGGCTCGCTACCTCAGTATCGCAAACCGACCCCCGACCCCGCGTGCATCACAATATGAATGCGTCGATCATTGCTCTCGCAAGCCCTCCTCGACGTGGCGCACGCAACGGCTCCCCCACACGACTCCCAATCGCGCTGCCTTCTTCTCTTTCTTTACTACGCCTTTCTCCTTCTTGACCTGCATGCAGAGGCGGAGAGGGAGTAAGGATGGACGGAGGCTCTCGCGACCATGGCCAGCCTCTTCCACCCTTAGCATGACAGCATTGCCAGACTTGGATATGCGCTGTAAGGCATGCGGAGATGAGCCTGACCAAACGTACCCAGGGACCATGCCGCATGCCGCAATGCCATACATATCGTGAAGTCACAAACGTGCTTGGAAGGCACACTTGACCAATGTTGCTCTTCCTCAACGTGCCATTCCCGTGTTACCATGAAGAATTACCTATACGATACCCCTCACATCATGTGTCCTCCTTCTCTTCCACACCCCTCTCTCCCCTCTCATTCTGTTCTTCCTGAACTCCTGCGGGAAACCCGCCCGCACGTAGACATATTCATCCGGCCCTGAGCTCCTGTGGGAAATCTGTCTTCTCATCATGCACCCTGCTCGAGGCAGCTCTGCCAGTCTCTGCCTCCACTCCTGCCCAGCCCTGTGCCACTGCACGCGTGGAGCCAGGGTTAGGGGGAAACTACTGGGAGGTTCGGACCAGGGCAAAATCAGAATCTGACCTCCCAGGAGCTGCATCCGAACCAGGGCACGCACGGAGCGAAACCTTCTTCGCCTTCTTTGCCTTCTTCGCGGCCTTCTTCAGCATCTTGGCCTGCCCTGCCCCATCACAGATAGCACAGCGGCACCCTCCGGCCTGCAGCCCTGCCTCCCGCATCGCACAGACCCCCGCCTGCACTGAGCTCCGAGCCACGCCAGCCGGGGGGCTTTGCCCAGCAGTCCTGCCCAAGGTGTGGTGCACTTTGGCCGAAGACACACTGCAAATGCCACCGCCGCTGCACCACGGTTCAAGCATCACTACTGGACCTCTCGAGGCCGCCTCTGTGCGGGACTGTTCTGGCTGCAATAATCGGCGGTGGACAAACCTCCTTTTAGTAAACCTCCCTTTAGTGAAAACAGCCTAGGGCCGAAACCGACGGACCTGGACCAGCAAAAATGACGGCCGCGACGGCCTCTCGCGAACCGAAAACGGCCAATTCACTAATCGACGTGTCAGGGTAGGAGGTCTATCCACCCCCGAATTAACTAATCAATGACGGTTCTGGGGCCCGAGACGGGTAACCAGCTCTGCTCGAGTCCTTTCCGCGACTCCCAGGGAGCCACGGCCCTCCTTCCTCAAATCCCACCCCCCTTGCAGGGGGGGAGGAGGGGGGAGGAGGAGAAGGAGGAGGAGGAGGAGGAGGAGGAGGAGGAGAAGGAGGAGGAGGAAGAGGAGGAGGAGGAGGCCCCCGCACACTGCCCCCGGAAGGTAGGTTGACCAGAAGTTCGAGGCAGATCTAGCCGTGCCGACGAAGGCACCCCCATGAGGCCCAAAAAGGCGAACCTAACATATCAAATCCCCCCCTCCTCATCATCCCTGTGCCGTTTCTTCCTCAAGTCGTGTGGAGGTGGCCTCCTTCTTCATATTCTTGAGCTCCTTCTTAGCCTTCCTGAGCTCCTTCAACTGCCGCCTCGCGTCAGCGTCGTCCTCGACGGGCGAGAGGCCAGGTCGTCGTCGCCCTCGTCGGCGTACCAATCATCGCTTTCCCCCCCCGCTGGCGTTTCCACACAGCGCCGCTTCTCGACTGCACCCAAGCGTGGCCCTGGGTAAGAGCGACCTTGGGCGCGCGGCATTTGGGCTGACGCGGGGCTGCCAAACCTGGGCGCGCAAGCCGCCGCTGCCGCCTCGCGCTCGGCGATCGGGGGACCCCAATGGGCCCGCCCCAAAGGTCAACCTGGCGAAGGGTTACTCTTACGTGTAGTCGACACAACGCCGATTCCACAACGCTAGGGTCGGGCATGTCCCCCTACAGGCCGACGTTGGACAACACATGAAAACATTAAAAACATACGACAACAGGTGTTTCAAGACAACTGAATCGAACAACCGTCCCCAGGAATAGTTCTCCTGTGGAGGGACGCGCCCGACCCACTCTTACGTGTAGTCGACACGACGCCGCTTCCACGACGCCGCTTCCTCCTCCCGGGCAGATAGCACGGCGCAGGCCGTGGGCGGGCGCCCCGCGCGAGGCGGCAGCGCACGGCGTGTTTTGTGTGTGTGTGTGTTTTCTCTCTCTTGTTTCTCCGCGGGCCCCGTGCACGCCCAGGCCCGCCGCGGAAACCTGGCCCTTCTATAGAGTCGGCGACGCACCCCGGGGGGGGGGAAGTGAGCAGGGGCGGGCCTTCTCGGAGGGTTCGGAAGCCCCCCCCGGCCTTCTGAAAAGTTGCTGTGAGCCTTCCCCGGAGACGCAGAGGGCCCTCTCAGAAAGCCCGAGGGCTTCTGAGAAACCCGGCCGCCTTCTGAGAGGGCCTTCTCCTTCTCGATTCCCCCCCTCGCTCGCCGCCGATAGAGGGCTCCCAGATGTTAGGTGGCCCGGCATGGGAGCCTGAGGCAGTCGCACGAGCGTCTGGTTGTTGAGATTGTGTGGGGCCCCCACCGAATGTGATCCCACTAAAAACCACAACACTCCCACGGGAGCGGCAACTAAATCCCACTAAATCTCATGAAGACATACTTTGAAACAAAAATGTGTGGGTCGAACAGAAGTGCTCTAAAACTTGGCAACTTAATAGATGGGGTCCGAGTAGATGTCAGACGAAACCAGGACGAGCATGAAATAGGGTGAGGATACATCAAGAATCTCTGAGATTCGGCGGCCGTTGGAGGATGTCTGTGGCACGGAGGCCCTCTCAGAGCGCTCCGGCACGCTCGGAGAGCGTTCGGGAACGCTCTGGAGCGGATTCATCTTCGTCCTTGGCCCGCCCGAAGATGGGGTTTGAGGACCGCGCCGCATCGCCCAAATAAAGCGAAATTCACATCGAGCCGCAGCGCCGAGGCAGTGCGATCCTCTGGCCCACGCCACCCTGACCCCATCTGGGAGGCCTGAAGTTTTTGGGTCCAGGGCTGGTGTGACGGGGTCTCAGGCGTCGGGCCTCTGGTGGGTCGCGGGCCGAGTCGCGGGCGGGGGTTGCACGCGGCTGACAGGCCTGGTCGCGGCCATGTCGCGGGCCAGGCGGCCCGGAATCGCTGTTGGGTCGCGGGCCTGTTCGCGGGTGGGTTGTTGGCGACGGCGGCATCGATATCCGCCACCGTCCCTCTGGCACGAAGTCACTTCGTACCAGAGGCACGGAGTGCCACAAGGCTCATGCAGCACTGAGAGGTAGAGGCTGTGCTGCCGCTGCTGCAGCCCGTCTTTTGAGGGCCTGGACCAATCGTTTCCCAGGCCGCCTCAGGCTGTCCTGGGGCGGCGCCCATGAATTCTGGGATGTTTCCTGGGGGTCATCTGGACGCTGTGCCCGCCCAAAACGTTCCAGAGGAGCCCCGACTCGAGGAAGCATCGCTCAAAGGCGCGGTCAATGGCCTCCAGACGGCCCAAGACGCCTCCAAGACGTCCCAACAGGCCTCTAACAGCGCCCCCACGAAGGTCCAAAGAGGTAACACACATATTTTTTAGTTTCCAACATATTTGCCGTTTCTGCCTTTTCGGGCTCCCGAAGCGACGCTCCAAAACAGGCCAATAGGCCCCCAAGATGGTTCCAAGACGGCCCAAGAGGTCCACAAGAGGGTGTCCAGACGGCACAAGAGGTCCCCGAGACAGTCCAATAGACCTCCAAGATCGCTCGACTTGGCCCAACGAACGCCCCTGGAGGGGTCCCAGAGGGAGAGTCCGAACCCTATCCGCCCCAGTAAGCCCCCAGAACCTCTTCGAAAGCCTCCAACACAAAAAACCCAAGAGGCCCCAAGAAGCCCCCAAGAATCCAGCAAGAAGCTTCAAGTCGACTCCTGAAGGCCTTCAAGAGCACGCCCATGACAGCCGCGGAGGGACCAAATCCCCCAATCCACATCGCTTCTGGCCCACGACACAGGCAAGGAAGCCCCGATTCGACCCCACGAGCGCGCCAAGAGAGGGTCCCACGAGGCTCCAGTCTCTCCCCACGCAGGTCCCTCAGTTCTCCGAAGACAACTGAAAACCATGCCTGGTGACTCTGACCCACAACCCAGGCACGGTGGCGGAATGGGCCGAACACCACCAGACCCGCCGCCCCCTGTTGATTCATCACAGGGGTGCCTGGCGTGCTAGATGATTTCGGTTTTGATTTTGGTTCTTTTCCGAATGAGCTCCCCCTGGGGCTCCGGCGCGTCCCGCCGGGGTCCCGGGAGGGAGCTCCACGCCCGCAAACGACCTCAACGTCCACAAAACAATCTCCAAGATGGCTCAAGATGGCCTCCAAGACGGCCAAGATGGCCCTCAAGCTCGCCCAAGATGGCCCAAGAGCCTCCCAGACGGCCCAAGAGGGTCCCAGATACGTGCAAGTTCGCCCAAGAAGCTTCCAAGACGGCCCAAAAGGCCTCCGAGATGTCCTCCAGGAGGGCCCGAAGAGGCCAAAATCGTTGATCTTCCTTCGAGTTTTGAAGGATTTGGACATTTGCTTCTTCTCGGCATTCCGACGGCTCAAGACGGCCCAAGAGGTCCTCAAGATCGCCCACGAGGCCTCCAAGATGGCCCAATGAGGGCCAAAAAGGCCCCCAAGACACCAAGAGGGCCCGAAAAGGCCTCCAAGACGGCCAAGATGGCGTCAAAGACGGCTCAGCTTGCCTGAAAATGCCTCCAAGATGGCCCAAGACGCACCGAAGACGGCCTGATATGGCCTCAAGATGGCCCAAGACGGCTCAAGATGCCCCCTAAGAGGCCTCCAAGACGGGCCAAGAGCCCTCCAAGAGGTCCTCCAGGTGGGTCCGAAGAGGCCAGAATCGTTGATTTGCCTTACGTTTTGGAAGGATTTTGGCATATGTTTGTTCTCGGCATTCCGACGGCTCAAGACGGCTCAAGAGCCCCCAAAGATCGCCCAAGATGCCTCCAAGATGGCCCCAGAACAGCCCAAGAGGCCCCAAAGACAACCCAGGAGGCTTTTAACGCCCAAGATGGCCTCCAAGACGGCCCTGGAGCGTTCCAAGAGGGCCCCAAGTCGGCTCAGAGATGCCCCCCCAAACTGCTTCCGACGGCGTCGGACGGGCCAGGGGCCCATCAAGACGGCCGAAGATGGCACTAAGATGGCCCACGAGGCCTCCAAGAGGGCCTCCAGAAGGCCCGAAAATGCCAAAATCATTGATTTCCCACGAGTTTTTGAAGGATTGTGGTATTTGGTTCTTTTCGGCTTCCGACGGCCCGAGAGGGCCCAAGTACCCCCAAAGATTGCCCAAGAGGCCCAAGACGGTCCCAAGAGGCCCCCAAGATGGCCCAAGAGGCCTCCAAGACGGCCCAAGGGCTCTCCAAGACGTTCTCCAAGAAGGCCCGAAAAGGGGGAGGGGCGCCTTTACCAAACCAAACCAGTCTTCCCAAACCAAACTTGGGCTTGGGTGACCCAGGTTTGGTTTAGGAAGACCCGGTTGGTTTGGGAAGACCTGGAGGTTGGTTTGGGAAGACCCGGTTGGTTTGGGAAGACCCGGACGTTGGTTTGGGAAGACCCGGTTGGTTTGGGAAGACCTGGATGCTGGTTTGGGAAGACCCGGTTGGTTTGGGAAGCCCCGATTGGTTTGGGAAGACCCAGTTGGTTTGGGAAGACTCGGACGCGTGGTTTAGGAAGACCCGTTTGGTTTGGGAAGACCCAGTTGGTTTGGGAAGAGTTGGTTTGGGAAGACTCGGTTGGTCTGGCACGATCCCGGAGTTGGTTTGGGAAGACCCGGAGTTTGGTTTGGGAAGACCAAGGTTAAGTTTGGGAAGACCCGTTTGGTTTGGGAAGACCCGGTTGGTTCGGGAAGACCCGGAGTTTGGTTTGGAAGACCCTGTTGGTTTGGGAAAACCCGTTTGGTTTGGGAAGACCTGGGGATTCGGTTTGGGAAGACCCGGTTGGTTTGGGATGACCTGGAGGTTGGTCGGGTCGGGCGGGCGGACCCTAGCGGGCGGGTCGGGCCGGGCGGGCGGGCGGACCCTGACGGGCGGATCGAGTCGGTCGGGCGGGTGAACCCTGACGGGTGGGTCGGGTCGGGTCGGGCGGGCGGACCCTAACAGGCGGGTCGGGTCGGGTCGGGCGGGCGGACCCTGACGGGCGGGTCGGGTCGGTCGGGCGGGACATGAAAGTGCGGTGCATGATCGAGCCCGCACGCGAGAACCCTAACGGGCGGGTCGGGTCGGGTCGGGTCGGGCGGGCGGACCCTAAGGGGCGGGTCGGGTCGGGTCGTGCGTGCGGACCCTAACGGGCGGGGTCGGGTCGGGGGGCGGGATTAATGCGTGGTGCGTGATCGAATTCGCACGCGAGAACCCTAGCGGGCGGGTCGGGGCGGGCCCGGTCGGGCGGGCGGACCCTAACGGGCGGGTCGGGCGGTCGGGTCGGGCGACCCCTAGCGGGCGGGTCGGGTCGGGCGGGCGGGATGTTGAAGTGCGTTGCGTGTTCGAGCTCGCGCGCGAGACCCCTAACGGGCGGGGCGGGGCGGGGCGGGTCGGGAGGCGGGACCCTAACGGTCGGGTCGGGTCGGATCGGGCGGGCGGGCCCTACCGGGCGGGGCGGGTCGGGCGGGACATTGATGTGTGGTGCACGATCGAGCCCACGCGCGATAACACTAGCGGGCGGGGCGGGGGGGCGGGTCGGGTCGGGCGGGCGGGCCCTAGCGGGCGGGTCGGTTCGGGTCGGGCGGGCCCTCACGGGCGGGTCGGGTCGGGCGGGCGGGACATTAAAATGCGGTGCGTGATCGGGCCCACGCGCGATAGCCCTAACGGGCGGGTCGGGTCTGGCCGGGTCGGGCGGGCGGACCCTAACGGGCGGGTCGGGTCGGGTCGGGCGGGCGGGCCCTACGGGCGGGTCGGGTCGGGCGGGCGGGGCATTAATGTGTGGTGCACGATCGAAGTCACACGCGAAGCCCTGACGGGGCGGGTCGGGTCGGGTTCGGGCGGGACATTAAAGTGGCGGTTTTCGGTCGGGTCGGGCGGGCGGGCCCTGACGGGCGGGGCGGGTCGGGCGGGCGGGGCACTACCGGGCGGGGCGGTCGGGCGGGCGGGGCATTAAAGTGCGGTGCATGATCGAAGTCGCACGCGAAAGCCCTGACGGGCGGGTCGGGTCGGGTCGGGCGGGCGGGCCCTACCGGGCGGGTCGGGTCGGGTCGGGCGGGCGGACCCTGACGGGCGGGTCGGGTCGGGCGGGCGGGACATCAAAAAGCGGTGCGTGATCAACCCCACGCGCGAAAACACTAGCGGGCGGGTCGGGTCGGGTCGGGTCGGGCGGGCGGGCCCGAACGGGCGGGTCGGGTCGGGTCGGGCGGGCGGGTCCTAACGGGCGGGTCGGGTCGGGCGGGCGGGGCATTAATGTGTAGTGCGTGATCGAATTCGCACGTGAGAACCCTAGCGGGCGGATCGGGGCCAGGCCCAGTCGTGCGGGCGGACCCTAACGAGCGGTTCGGGTCGGGTCGGGCGGGCGGGCCCTGACGGGCGGGTCGGGTCGGGCGGGCGGGACATCCCTGATCACCCGTTCTCCGGAAATTTCCGGCGCGGGGGCACGTCAGGAATTAAGATGCATCTTGCAAAAGTGAGTTGCGATTCCCAGCCTGGACCCCAAAACGAAGATGCATCTTGCAGTGGCGCCCCCGCCACGAATTCCCCAAGAATCGGGCTCGAAATTGCAGTCGCGCCGCGCTCGAAATTGCAGACTCGAGCTCGAAATTGCAGACACCCTCGGGCTCGAAATTGCAAAAGCGGTCGCGCTCGAAATTTTGACGCGACGTGAGAGGGATGATGATGGTTATGTTGATTGTGGTGATGAGGATGACGATGGTGGTGATGACTATGATGGACTTCGTGATTAAGATGATGACGACGATGGTGATGGTGGTGATAATGAGAGTGACGATGGCACTGCTGATGCTGGTGATCGCGATGATGATGGTGATGATAATGAAGATGATCATGATGTTCATGATGATGACGCTTTCGCTGTTGATGGCGATGACGATGGTGATGATGATGATGATGATGATGATGATGATGATGATGATGATGATGATGATGATGATGATGATGAAGGGAATGAGGGCGAGGGGGTACAGAGGATGAGGAGGTCGAGCAATGCAGGAAGGACGGAGGCCCTCGTCGTCCTCATGGTCTCGTTGATTCCTCTCGCTCTATCTCTTTCGCTCTCTCTCTCTCTATATATATATAGTTGTGTTTGTTTCCTCTCTCTCTTGTCCCCGCAGAACAGGACGAGCTGGACGAGCTCGCCTTCGGGCAACTCCCAGCTCTCTCTCTCTCTCTCTCCCTCTCTCCCTCTCTCTCTCTCTCTTCTCTTTTTGTTTTCCCGCGCTCTCTCGCCTCGCCCCTCTACCTCCACTCCTCCAGGGCTGGAAACACGTCGCTGCATAGAGTTCGATTCCCAACAGCAGTCATTTCGGCTCGGGCGATTTCAGCGGCCCGCCTGCACCACCAGGGGCGATGCCCCTGGCGGTGAAGGCAAGGCCGAAACCGCAGCCTGCATCAGCCTCAGCCTCAGCCTCAGCCTGCCTCAGCCTCAGCCTGCTGCGCTCCCGCATAATCCTGCGGCCTCAGCCTGCCTCAGCCGCAGCCTGCATCAGCCTCAGCCTCAGCCTCAGCCTGCCTCAGCCTCAGCCTGCTGCGCTCCCGCATAGTCCTGCGGCCTCAGCCTGCCTCAGCCGCAGCCTGCATCAGCCTCAGCCTCAGCCTCAGCCTGCCTCAGCCTCAGCCTGCTGCGCTCCCGTCATTTCCTGCGGCCTCACCTGCCTCAGCTCAGCCCCTGCTGCCATCAGCCCTCAGCCTCAGCCTTGGCCTCAGCCTCAGCTGCTGCGCTCCATAGTCTTGCGGCCTCAGCCTGCCTCAGCCTCAGCCGCATCAGCTTCAGCCTGGGCCTCAGCCTGCCTCAGCCTCAGCCTGCTGCGCTCCCGCATAGTCCTGCGGCCTCAGCCTCAGCCTGCCTCAGCCTCAGCCTGCCTCAGCCTCAGCCTCAGCCTCAGCCTCAGCCTCAGCCTGCCTCAGCCTCAGCCTCAGCCTGCCTCAGCCTCAGCCTGCTGCGCTCCCGCATAGTCCTGGGGCCTCAGCCTGCATCAGCCTCAGCCTCAGCCTCAGCTTCAGCCTGCCTCAGCCTCAGTTTGCTGCGCTCCTGCACAGTCCTGCGGCCTCAGCCTGCCTCAGCCTGCCTCAGCCTCCGCCTGCATCTGCCTCAGCTTCAGCCTCAGCCTGCCTCAGCATCAGCCTGCTGCGATTCTGAAGCAAAATGTGGCCGGGGCCCAGGCGAGAGCACGATTCCAGCATTAAATGTAAGGAAGTCTCAAGCGAGAGCGCGATTCTGAAGCAAAATGTGGCCAGGGCCTAGGCGAGAGCACGATTCCAGCATAACATGTAAGGAAGTCTCAGGCGAAAGCCCTCCCGCGGTTTTCCCCGGCACCCGCCCAGACCCCTCTGGGGAGTCAAGATGCGTTCTTTTGACACCATTAGAAGCCTATCAGTCTTCGCTGTTAGGTAAAAATAAGTTATGGTTGGGGCGTCCGAGGCTGAGTGCCCCAGCCTGTGTGTGGTACGCGTGCGTTTCGGACATCTTCGAAGGGTTCAACAAGGGCTCCCAATTTCGCGCTTCGCGCTGAGCGAAGCGCGAAGTGCGAATAACTTCGCGGTCTCACGCCGCCCCCCCCCAAAGGGAGAGAAGGAGGACGAGGAGGAAGTGGAGGAGGAACGAGGACCGCGAAGCGCGAAGCGCGAACAACTTCGCGCCCTCGTGGGAGCCCTTGGTTCAAGAGGGCCCTAAATCGTCCCTCCGCCCACGGCCGAAGTCGGGGAGAAGGGGGTGAGGGAAGGGAGGAGGACAGGAGGAGTACAGGAGAGACTGGATGCATATAGGAGTTAGGCCGGGGAGGGATGGGGCCGAATAGAGGATGAGGGTTGAAGTAGGAATTGATGAGATAGGATGGAGGGGAAATGGAAGGAATACTCGGCGGCAAAGCATAGTGCCGACACGTAGGTGGCAACCGCGGAAGGGTCACTCCCCACGCTCACCGCGGGGAGGCAGCTCCCCGCAGCTGGCGCGGGGAGTGTCATCCCCACGGTTCCCACCTATGTGTCGGCATCATGTTTTGTCATTCCCCGCAGTCAGCGTATCAGTTTTAAAACACACAGGCTATGTTAATATTTGGTTTAAAATACCATGCGAGTTTACAATATTACGTTGATGTGTTACATGTATGCGCGATGAATGCGTTGACATTGCAGATGCCATATGACAACACTCGCACGCTTATCAGACACCCAATCGGACAAGCGTCCGACAACCGTCTGACATCAGACGTTTATCTGGCGCACAGCTTGGTAAACGTCTGTCGTCAGACAGCTGTCAGACGCTTGTCACATGTGATGCTTCGTATGCTGTGTGCAACGTCAAATTATCGATCGCATACGCACGTGATTTGTTCGCAAACGAAGGCAATCGTATCTAATTATATAAAACAATTATCCCGACAAAGCAACCTAACAGTAATGTGTAGAAGCATGGAAGCATTCCCCTGAAGATCCAGATGGGAATCCAGTTGTATAAGTCTGCTGTTCTCGCAGTCGCAGTCGCATTCACGATGACAGTCGCAGTGGCAACGGCAGTCGCAGTCACAGCCTCAGCCTCAGCCTGCCTCAGCCTCAGCCACCTCAGTCTCAGCATCAGCCTGCCTCAGTCTCAGCCTCAGCCTGCCTCAGCCTCAGCCTCAGCCTCAGCCTGCTTCAGCCTCAGCCTCAGTCTGCCTTCAGCCTCGGTCTCAGCCTCAGCCTTAGCCTGCATCAGCCTCGGCCTCAACCTCAGCCTGCCTCAGCCTCAGCCTGCTGCGCTCCCGCATAGTCCTGGGCCTCAGCCTGCCTCAGCCTCAGCCTGCCTCAGCCTCAGCCTCAGCCTCAGCCTGCCTCAGCCTCAGCCTGCTGCGCTCCGCACAGTCCTGCGGCTTCAGTCTGCCTCAGCCTCAGCCTCAGCCCCAGCCTGCTGCGCTCCCGCTTTGTCCTGCGGCCTCAGCCTGCCTCAGCCTCAGCCTGCATCAGCCTCAGCCTCAGCCTGCCTCAGCATCAGCCTGCTGCGCTCCCGCATAGTCCTGCGGCATCAGCCTGCCTCAGCCTCAGCCTGCATCAGCCTCAGCCTCAGCCTCAGCCCGCCTCAGCCTCAGCCTGCTGCGCTCCCGCATAGTCCTGCGGCCTCAGCCTGCCTCGGCCTCAGCCTGCCTCAGCCTCAGCCTCAGCCTCAGCCTCAGCCTCAGCCTCAGTCGCTGCGCTCCCGCATAAATCCTGGGGCCTCAGCCCGCCTCAGCCTCAGCCTGCCTCAACCTCAGCCTCAGCCTCAGCCTCAGCCTCAGCCTGCCTCAGCCTCAGCCTGCTGCGCTCCCGCATAGTCCTGTGGCCTCAGCCTGCCTCAGCCTCAGCCTGCATCAGCCTCAGCCGCAGCCTCAGCCTGCATCAGCCTCAGCTTCAGCCTGCCTCAGCCTCAGCCTGCTGCGCTCCCGCATAATCCTGCGGCCTCAGCCTGCCTCAGCCTCAGCCTGCATCAGCCTCAGCCTCAGCCTCAGCCTGCCTCAGCCTCAGCCTGCCGCGCTCCCGCATAGTCCTGGGGCCTCAGCCCGCCTCAGCCTCAGCCTCAGCCTCAGCCGGCTGCGCTCCCGCATAGTCCTGCGGCCCCAGCCTGCCTCAGCCTCAGCCTGCATCAGCCTCAGCCTCAGCCTCAGCCTCAGCCTGCCTCAGCCTCAGCCTGCTGCGTTCCCGCATAGTCCTGCGGCCTCAGCCTGCCTCAGCCTCAGCCTGCTTCAGCCTCAACCTCAGCCTCAGCCTGCCTCAGCCTCAGCCGGCTGCGCTCCCGCATAATCTGCGGCCTCAGCTTGCCTCAGCCTCAGCCTGCATCAGCCTCAGCCTCGGCCTAGCCTCCAGCCTCAGCCTGCATCAGCCTCTACTTCAGCCTGCCTCAGCCTCAGCCTGCTGCGTTCCCGCTTTTCCTGCGGCCTCATGCATCAGCCTCAGCCTCAGCCTGCATCAGCCTCAGCCTGCCTCAGCCTCAGCCTGCTGCGCTCCCGCATAATCCTGCGGCCTCAGCCTGCCTCAGCCAGCCTCAGCCTCAACCTCAGCCTGCTTCAGCCTCAGCCTGCTGCGCTCCCGCATAGTCCTGCGGCCTCAGCCTGCGTCAGCCCCAGCCTGCATCAGCCTCAGCCTCAGCCTCAGCCTGCCTCAGCCTCAGCCTGCCGCGCTCCCGCATAGTCCTGCGGCCTCAGCCTGCCTCAGCCTCAGCCTGCATCAGCCTCAGCCTCAGCCGCAGCCTCAGCTTCAGCCTGCCTCAGCCTCAGCCTGCTGCGCTCCCGCATGGTCCTGCGGCGTCAGCCTGCCTCAGCCTCAGCCTGCATCAGCCTCAGCCTCCGCCTCAGCCTCAGCCTCAGCCTGCAGCGCTCCCGCATAGTCCTGCGGCTTCAGCCTACCGCAGCCTCAGCGTGCATGCCTCAGTCTCAGCCTCAGCCTGCATCAGCCTCCGCCTCAGCCTCAGCCTCAGTTTCAGCCTGCCTCAGCCTCAGTTTGCTGCGCTCCCGCACAGTCCTGCGGCCTCAGCCTGCCTCAGCCTCAGCCTGCATCGGCCTCAGCCTCAGCCTCAGCCTCAGCCTCCCTCAGCAGCCGCCTGCTGCGATTCTGAAGCAAAATGTGGCTGGGGCCTAGGCGAGAGCACGATTCCAGCATTAAATGCAAGGAAGTCTCAGGCGAGAGCGCGATTCTGAAGCAAAATGTGGCCAAGCCCCAGGCGAGAGCACGATTCCAGCATTAAATGCAAGGAAGTCTCAGGCGAAACGCCCGCCCGCGGTTTTCCGAGGTCTAGGCTGAAGCTCTCTCTCTCTTTTCTCTCTCTCTCTCTCTCTCTCTCCCTCTCTATCTCTCTCTCTCTCTCACACAGTTATATATGTATATATGTATATATATATAATCACATAGATGTATACACATGTGTGTGTATGTATGTATGCATGTGTGTATGTATGTATATATATATGTATATATATAGATGTGTGTGTTTTCCACTCGCCCCCCCCCCCTTCCCCTTCCTTTCCACTCGCCCCCCCCCCTTCCCCTTCCCCTTCCCCCCCTAAAAAGATTGCAGGCGCGGGCGGGGGTCCGCGCTCGAAATTGCAAGCTCGCAAATGCAAAAGTCTGGGGCTGGAAATTGCAATCGAAATTTCCATCGCGATGGGAATTGTGGGCTCGAAAATGCAAATGCAAAATTTGAGATCTCGGGCGCGAAATTGCAAGGGAATTCCTCGGATATGCATCCTGCAGAAATTTTTCCGGAATCTGGAGAGCGGGTGATCAGGGATTGTAGTGTGGAGCGCATTCGAGTTCACGCGCGAGAGACCTAATGGGCGGGGCGGGGCGGGGCGGGGCGGGTCGGGCGGCGGGGCCCTAAGGGGCGGGTCGGGTCGGGTCGGGCGGCCGGGCCCTACCGGGCGGGCCGGGTCGGGCGGGCGGGGCGTCGTGGCGCACGATCGATGTCGCGCGCGAAAGCCCACGCCGGAGGGTCGGGTCGGGTCGGGCGGGCGGACCCTAACGGGCGGGTCGGGTCGGGCCGGGCGGGCGGACCCTGGCGGGCGGGTCGGGTCGGGCGGGCCACTAAAGTGCGGTGCGTATTCGAACTCGCGCGCGCGAGAATCGTAACGGGCGGGTCGGGTCGGGCCGGGTCGGGCGGGCCCTAACGGGCGGGTCGGGTCGGGCGGGCGAGACATAAAAGTACGGTGCGTGATCGAGCCCACGCGCGGAAACCCCAGCGGGCGGGTCGGGCCGGGCCGGGTCGGGCGGCGGACCCTAACGGGCGAGTCGGGCGGGGTCGGGCGGGCGGGCCCGACCGGGCGGGTCGGGTCGAACGGGTGGGACAGTCAAGTGCGGCGCGTGATCGAGCCCACACGCGAGAACCCTAACGGGCGGGTCATCTCGGATCGGGCGGGCGGGCCCCAGCGGGCGGTTCGGGTCGGGGCGGGCGGGCGGGCCCTGACGGGCGGGGCGGGTCGGGAAAAAAAAATGGAGCGTGATCTTTTCTATGCGGCGTTTCGCGCGAGACCCTAGCGTGCCCGGGTCGGGGTCGGGTCGGGTCGGGCGGGCGGGCCCTAACGGGCGGGTCGGGTCGGGTCGGGCGGACCCTAGCGGGCGGGTCGGGTCGGGCGGGCGGGACATTAAAGCATGGTGCGCGTGCACTTGACACGCGTGAACCCTGACGGGCGGGTCGGGTCGGGTCGGGCGGGCGGACCCTAACGGGCGGGTCGGGTCGGGTCGGGCGGGCGGGCCCTATAGCGGTCGGGTCGGGCGGGCGGGGCATTAAAGTATGGCGCGTGATCGAACCCCCACGCGGGGGAAGAGGGCCCCTATCGGGCGGGTCGGGTTTCGGGCCGGGTCGGGCCGGGCGAGCCAGCGGGAGGGCCGGGTCGGGTCGGGCGGGCGTCCCTTCGGGCGGGTCGGGTCGGGCGGGCGGGACATTGAAATACAAATCATGATCGATCCCGCGCGCGAAAACCCTAAGGGGCGGGTCGGGTCGGGTCGGGCCGGGCCGAGCGGGCGGGCCCTGACGGGCGGGTCGGGTCGGCTCGGGCGGGCGGGCCCTAACGGGCGGGTCGGGTCGGGCGGGCCGGACATTAGCGCGATGCACGATCGAGAACGCACGCGAAAACCCTAACGAGCGGGTCGGGTCGGGCCGGGCGGTTGGGCGGGCGGGGTCGGGCGGGCGGGGCGTTGAACTGCGGTGCGTGATCGCGCTCGCACGCAAGAACCCTAACGGGCGGGTCGGGTCGGGTCGGGCGGGCGGGCCCTGATGGGCGGGTCGGGTCGGGTCGGGCGGGCGGGCCCTAACGGGCGGGTCGGGTCGGGCGGGCGGGGCGTTAGAATGTGGCGCGTGCGCTCGCGCGCGAGAATCCTAACGGGCGGGTCGGGTCGGGTCGGGTCGGGTCGGGCGGGCCCTACCGGGCGGGTCGGGCCGGGTCAGGCGGGCGGGCCCTAGCGGGCGGGTCCACTGTAAGTACGACTAGTAATGCGATTTACTAATTGTGCTACAAGTAATAAGACAACGGCCACAACCGTTGCTACTGTTGGCGTTGCTCCACCTGCGGGGGTCGCGCGGACACGACGGAAAACCAATGCATGGCCCGATCGGGCGCGCAACAGCTGAGTGGATGGCGACGCACTTGCCGCCATTGCTAGCGCAGGCGCGGATGCCGAAGCACTGGCTTGCGCCTGCCCGCTGCTTGGGCGGCCTGCCCGAAGTCTTCCAGGGTGTATCAGCGGTCGTGTATCAGAGTCACTGTCTGAAGATAGCACCTCCACGTTCGCTGCGCTGGCAAATTTTCTTGCAACAGCACCGGCAGGACGGGACTGGAAGAACCACTGCTGGCACTGTCTAGATCCATAGGCGCAGGCGGCGGCCGAAGGTTCAGGGCAGAAGATTTCGGAGGCATGCCGGTTGCCAGCACGACCGCGTGCAAGAGGCTCCTGACGAGCATGAAAAGCACGAGCGTGATATGTATGGAGTACGAACAAAATCTGAAAGTATACGGTGTCAGCACAGGAACGGGAGGAATGAAAACCGAAACGGCTGCAGCTGAACATTGAAAACACATGCAAATAATGATCAGCAGGATGGGCTTGGAAGCCCAAGGCGATGGGCAATTGACGAGGCAGGCCCAACATTTGTCGACTCCCCTCGGGCCCCTTCATCACAGGTGGCTTGCCATCCGCGCGGAAAAAAAAACAATTCGAGTGCGAATAATGAGCGGGTAGATGACAGATGGCCGAAGCGGCCACTGAACGTTCAGATGTTTCTCATCGCGTCCATGTCAGTACTACTGGTTTCTGACAGAGCGTGGTTCTGTCGACGCGGAATCCCGGACCATTCATCGCCAGACAACTCAAACACTTGATTCTGCTTAAACCTTGAACGCTTGGGCTGCGGTCGCTGCCCCGTCGACGTGGCCAATTTGGGGAGACCCGTTTGGTTTGGGAGGACCCAGGGATTTGTTTTGGGAAGACCCTGTTGGCTTGGGAAGACCCTGAGAATTGGTTTGGGAAGACCCGGTTGGTCTGGGACGACCCGGAGGTTGGTTTGGGGAGACCCGGTTGGTTTAGGAAGACCCGTTTGGTTTGGGAAGACCCGGGGAGTTGGTTTGGGAAGACCCGGCTGGTTCGGGAAGACACGGAGGTTGGTTTGGGAAGACCCGGTTGGTTTGAGAAGACCCCTTTGGTTTGGGAAGACCCGGGGAGTTGGCTTGGGAAGACCCGGTTGGTTCGGGAAGACCCGGATGTTGGTTTGGGAAGACCCGGTTGTTTTGGGAAGACCCGGAGAGTTGGTTTGGGAAGACCCGGTTGGTTTGGGAAGACCCGGGTGCGTTGGTTTGGGAAGACCCGCTAGGTTTGGGAAGAGACGGGTATGGTTTGGGAAGACCCGGCGGTGCGATTCCGCAACATTTTGTTTGGGAAGACCCGTTTGGTTTGGGAAAACCCTGGTCCCCCCGAAAGGGTCAAAATGGCCTGCAGGCGGCCAAGATGACCTTCAAGATGCCCACGTGTTCCCAGAAGGTTTTCCAAACCGATTCGGGGAACACATGGTCCGATAGCTTGGCAGGTCCGGCCTCAACGTTCGGCCACATAGGCGCTTCCAAAAAGGCAGGGGGCGGCGGTGATTCGACGCAGGCGTCTTCGATCCGCCGACGCCTGTTGGCTTGCCACAGGGTGCCCGCCGTGCTGAATCCTCTCGGTTTTGGTTTTGGTTCTTTTTCCAAAAGAACTCCCCCTGGGGCTTCGGCCAGTCCCGCCGGCCACCCGGAAAGCACCTCCATTGCACAATTTTCCTCCAAGACGGCTCAAGATGGCCTCCATGATGGCCAGGTTGGCCCAAGATGGCCTCCAAGATGGCCTCCGATGGCCTCCAAGTCCGCCAAAGATGGTCCAAGACGGCCTCCAAGATGGCCCAAGACGCACCGAAGACAGCCCAAGACGGCCCCCCAGAGGCCTCCAAGACGGCCCTATAGAGACCTCCAAGAGGTCCTCCAGGAGGCCCGGAGAGGCCAAAATCATTGATTCGCCTTTGGTGTTTGAGGGATTTTGGCATTCGCTTCCTCTCGGCTTTCCGACGGCCCAAGACGGCCCAAGAGGCCACCAAGATCGCCCCCACAGCGCCAAAGAGGCCTCCAAGATGGCCTCAGGACTGCCCAAGAGGCCCCCAAGACGGCCCCAAGAGGGCACAAAGACGACCCAAGAGGCATCCAAGACGCCCAAGATGGCCTCTAAGACGGCCCTGGAGCACCCCAAGAGGGCCACAAGTCGGCCCTGAAAGGCCCCCCAAACGGCTTCCGACGGCGTCGGACGGGCCAGGAGCCCATCAATATGACCGAAGTTGGCTCGAAGCTGGCCCCAGACGGCCCAAAAGGCCTCCAAGAGGGCCTCACGGAAGGCAGAAGAGGCCAAGAACACTGATGTTCCCTAGGTGGTTCACTGATTTTGGCATTTACTTCTTTTCGGCTTTCCGACGGCTCGATACGGCCCACGAGCCCCCAAAGATCGCCCAAAGATCGCCCAAGATGCCTCCAAGATGGGCCCAGAACGGCCCAAGATGGCCCCAAGACGGCCCCAAAGAGGCCCCCAAGACGGCCCAGGAGGCCTTTTCAGACGCCCAACATGGCCTCCAAGACAGCCCTGGAGCATTCCAAGAGGGCCCCAAATCGGCTCAAAGATGCCCCCCAAACGGCTTTCGACGGCGTCGGACGGGCCAGGGGCCCACCAAGACGGCCGAAGATAGCACTAAGATGGCCCAAGACGGCCCAAGAAGCCTCCAAGAGGGCCTCACGGAAGGCAAGAAATGGCAAGAATCGTTGATGTGCCATGAGTTGTTGAAGGATTGTGGCATTTGGTTCGTTTCGGCTTCCGACGGCCCGAGAGGGCCCAAGTGCCCCCAATGATCGCCCAAGAGGCCCAAAACGGCAACAAGAAGCCCCCAAGATGGCCCAAGAGGCCTCCGAGACTCTCAAGATGACCTCCAAGACGGCCCAAGGGCTCTCCAAGACGTCCTCCAAGAATGCCCGAAAGGGTCAAAATGGCTTCCAAGCGGCCAAGATGACCTTCAAGATGCCCATATGTTCCCCAACGGCTTTCCAAACCGTTTCGGGGAACACATGGTCCGATAGCTTGGCAGGTCTGGCCTCAACGTTCGGCCACATAGACGCTTCCAAAAAGGCAGGGGGCGGCGGTGATTCGCCGTAGGCGTCTTCGATAGGGACATTGGCAGCGATGACAGCGATGGCAACGCGAAATATTACGAAGACGTTGTTTTCCAAGCTGAGCTGGCCTTCGTGTGGATATCCCGCTCTCATACGCCAGCCCTCAAAGTCAATGGA
>CAUYUJ010008875.1:0-37574 GCA_963575745.1 Prorocentrum cordatum | reverse complement strand
CTACTACTACTACTACTACTACTACTACTACTACTACTAACTACTACTACTACTACTACTACTACTACTACGACTTACTACTTACTACTTACTACTACTACTACTACTACTACTACTACTACTACTACTACTACTACTTACTACTACTTGCTACTAGTTACTACTACTACTACTACTTACTACTACTACTACTACTACTACTACTACTACTACTACTACTACTACTACTACTACTACTACTACTACTACTACTAGTACTACTACTACTGCTACTGCTACTGCTACTATTACTACTAGTACTACTTCATCTGCTACTACTACTACTACCACTACTACTACTACTACTACTACAACAACTACTACTACTACTACTACTACTACTACTCCTACTACGAAGGGCCCGAACGACTCGCACCAGGACGAGGTGCCCGAACGCCTCACACCACGAGGAGCCCGAACGACTCACACCAGGACGAGGGCCCCGAACGACTGACACCACGAAGAGCCCGAACGACTCACACCAGGAGGAGGGGCCCGAACGACTCACACCAGGACGAGGTGCCCGAACGACTCACACCACGAGGGGCCCGAACGACGCACACCAGAACGACTCACACCACGACGGGCCCCGAACGACTCACACCACGAGGAGCCCGAACGAGTCACACCAGGAGGAAGGGCCCGAACGACTCACACCAGGACGAGGGGCCCGAACAACTCACACCACGAGAAGCCCGAACGACTCACACCAGGACGAAGAGCCCGAACGACTCACACCACGAAGAGCACGAACGACTCACACCAGGAAGAAGGGCCCGAAAGACTCACACCAGGACGAGAGGCCCGAACGACTCGAACCACGAGAAGCCCCAACGACTCACACCTGGACGCGGGGCCCGAACGACTCACACAACGAGGAGCCCGAACGACTCACACCAGGAATAGGGTCCCGAAGGACTCACACAAGGACGACGGGGCCGAAGGACTCACACCACGAGGGCCCCCAACGACTCCCACCAGTCGTCGTCGTCGTCGTCGTCGTCGTCGTCGCCGCCGCCTCGTCGTCGTCGTCGTCGTCGACGTCGTCGTCGTCGTCGTCGTCGCGGTTGTGGTCGTCGTCGTCGTTGCGGTCGATATCGTCGTCGTCGTCGGGTGCGTCGTCGTTGTTCAGATCATCGCTGTGGTCGTCGTCTCCGCTAAGTCCCTCTTGCCTCCCACCGCTTTCTCTCCTTCCTCCTCCGCCTCGTCCTTCTCCCGCTCCCCCCCCAAGGAGGATGTACAAGGAGGCGGGAGGAAGGAGGAACAGGGGAGATATGCGGGGGCAAGCGGACACACGCCTGAAAAACACGACTGTCGGCATGCTTCGCAAGAGTTGCTGTTGTGAGATGGGCTGGTGGGGATACGCGAAGCGTAAAGAATTTTTGTTTAACGTTGATAAACAGCTCTAACACATGTTCTAGACATCTGGACATGATTTGGCTACATGCTTCCTGTCCATGGATCGTCCTCCACAAGGCTGGACCGACATGGACCCTGCTCCGTGGACCGGGCCGCGGAGCCCAGGTCGCGGTGGTCTTCGGGCCCCCTCGCCGCGCGGCGGGGGCGTGGCGACCTGGGCGTGGCTCGCGCCTGGCCCTCCGAGGGGCACAGCATCGCAGCTCGCGCTGGAGACCGTTCGCGCTGGACCGCGATCCGCGGTGCATCACACCAGGCGCCCACCCTCTGACTACCTACCAGACCACCCCAACCCAACCCGAAGACGGGTTCCATGTGTGTTTTCTCCATGTTCTCCGACGCCCCCCACCAGAAATGGAGGGCAAAATGAAGCCTTCGGGTTGGGTTGGGGTGGCTTGGTGGTTGGTGACCCCCCCCATGCGGACAGCGGCTGGGAGCAGAGGCTGGTCCAGGTATGTCCCGGTGCTGGCTTCGCCTGATTTTGCTCACATGGGGGCCAGTTGGAGCAGCGGTGGTTGGCACTCGGGGGTCCCCACTTCGACACGGCTGGACGCAGCTCGGAAAACTGGTGCGTTGGACCCTGGACCGACTTTGAGCTGCCGTTGCCTCAACTCGCCCTGCTCCGAGATGCTCCTCCTCACGCCGCAGAGCGACCAGGGGGCCAGGAAAGCGAGGCGCAGGGGGCGCAGGCCGCCTAGTGCCTAGTGCCCAACCGACCAGAGCTGCTCCATCTGCTCGGGGCGCATCCAGTGGAAGGTGACCTCCCCGCAGGCCCCCTGCTCGGGAGGCACCTGCACACCACCGCCATGGCTAGGACCCTCCTGGGCCCTGGCATGGCGTGCCCGCCCTCCTCGTCGACGCCTGGCCATCCCGTGGCACGGTGCGCAGGACGGCCCTGGCCAGGCATGGGTGAGCGGGTGCCTCCCGAGCCCCCTCCCTCCCCGCTCGGAACGAGGCGGACGACCGAGCGCATCGATGTGGGCGGATTTTCAGGCTCGCTCCTCTAAGGTGGAACGATACGGCCATCGTGCTACCACGGGGAACGCCGAATAAGGAATGAAGGGGCCTTTCTGGCCACGGCCGCAAATGGACTCCCCGACCTTGATCCAAGGAGCGAGCCCCACCTGAGCCCAACGCGGCTGGGGGAAGTATCGGGCTGGAATCGGCGACACATCGCCGATAGATCAGCAATGGTCCCTAGATCGGTGATGGGCTCCAGATAGCGAACCCGCATGCTCCTGGGCGGGGGGGGATACCAGGCCCCTATCCACAACGACTGGGCAATCGGGATCGATGCAGCCCCCTCGAGCATACTCCCTCCTGAAGTTGCCCGTGACCCTCGGCGCATCTGTCTCCCTGCCGCCGCCGCTGCGGCACGCGCTGCAGCCGGTGTCTTGTCGACAGGCTCCGATGCAGTTGCCCATGCCCAGACATCAAGAGGGTGGCGAGAGCGCGCGCGAGGAAGGCGACCGAGCCGAAGGAATGGCCGAGGCGGTCCTGGCCGAAGCCGCGAGGCAGCCATGGACCCTGTTGGCGCCGACCGCGGAGGCGAGACGTGGCGGCCGCCCCCCCGCGGGAGGCTGGGCTCAAGGCCACACGGCCCGCGGCGACTGCGAGAAATCCAAGAGCCGGCTTCCCCCTTGGCAGGCAACAGTTAGACCAAGGAGGAACGAGGATGGGGAAGGAAGAGGGAGGCGACGGCGACGATGCTCTATTCCCTCTCCCGTGGCTCTCCCTACCCCAGACCCATTTCCGAAGGCCTGAGCGTACTCCGAGCTGGAACGGCTCACGACGGCGGTCGTGACTGGCTGCTGGCGCTGCTGCTCATTCTGCTCCACTGTATCGGCTAGGACGCCGGACAACGCGCCGCGCCGCGCCGCGGGAAGTGCGATGATGAGCAACAGGGGTACCCCTAACCCTTTCGGAGGAGACCCAAGTTAGGAGGGCCAGAAACATTAGGGATAGGGAGTCTTTTGCAAATCGATCGCGCGAAAGAACCCATATGTTTAGGGGTAGCCTAAAAGAACGGGGACCAAAGTTAGGTCACGAATTAACTGTGTTCTTAGGGTTAGGGACAACATTGCGCTCAATGGTTCGAGGCGCGATGACCTTCGCGCTCTCACGCGGCCCCCGTACTAAAAATGGCTGCTCTCTGGACCAGGCCGTGGCGCCGCGCGGATACCTTCGCAAACCCGCGGGCGTCTCTGGCCACTGCGCTGCAGCTCCACAACTTCTGATTCCGATCGCCTGGCCAACCCGGACCTTCGTCGCACTCTCGTTCAAGACCTCAATTTCAAACCTCGCGGCCCCAATTACGAGGGGCCGTTTGTCGTCCCAGGCCAAGCTGTCTGTCAATGTCCCCGGGACCCGTAACGGGCCTCGGGCAGCCCAAAACAGAGAAAGTCTGGCCGTCCTGCTTTTGCCCACGACGAGGCCTGGGCAGTACCTTGCCCGCCCGGCACCCTCGACTTACAGAGCAAACGGCGGCGCCGTCGGTGCCGCCGGGCATCCCAGCTGGCTCGGACTCTATCAAGAAAAAGTCCTTGTTTCAACGGTGTTGCCTTCTTCTCTGGTCAGAAGTTCGAGGCCGATCTAGCTATTGCCACGTCGACGAGCGAGCTCCCCGAAGGCCTAAAGTGGAGGAGCGTCATGAGAAATCATGATGTAAGAAATCTGGTGGCACGTGATTCGTCGATGGTTGAAGGTCCTCAAGTGCCCCCCTATCTTCTCTCGAAATCTGGGGCCGATCGTGGGATCAGAAATTTCCGTGGGGCACATGCGGACAGGCCGATCTCTGGTGCGGTAAGCTTATTGTGCCGCCTCTTCGCCCTTCGCCCCCATCCTCCCTCCTCCTCCTCCTGATGGCGGTCTCCAAAGATCTTCGGATGTCTCCAGAGGCTTCCAGGGAGGCCCCTGGAGGCCTCTCAAGGACTTCTGAGATCCCCACAGGCATGTTCAAAATAATGCGAACACTCATACACATGTAAGCCAGCGTGGACCCCAAACAATGAGCTATTGCCCTGTGAGTGTGTCAGCTATGAGCTTCAAGCTATGCGGTGTAAGCTATGTGGTGCAGTATACGTGGTGCAAGCCAGAGGCGGTAACGAAGCCTCAACAGGCGGCAGCGACGTGACAACTTCGCCAGACCCACCCAGCGCACGAAGCGGCAACGAGGCGGCAACGGGCGGCAACGTGGCGATCCCTCGCCAGACCCGCCCAACGCACGAGGCGGCAACGACCCGCAACCTCGCCGGACCTACCCAGCGCACGAGGCGGCAACGAGGCGGCACCGAGGCGGCAACGTGGCGAAACCTCGCGGGACCCATCCAGCGCTCCGGGCGGCAGCGGGGCGGCAACGTGGCGGCAGCGCGGCGAGACATCGCCGACCAGCAGAGCGCACGAGGCGGCAACGAGGCGGAACCGGGCGGCAGTGTGACGCAACCTCGCCAGGCCCACCCAGCACACCAGGCGGCAACGAAGAGCAACGGCGAGAAAGTGAGACATCCTCGCCGAACTCCCCAAAACACCTTGGGAGGCAAGGCAGAAACCCTAAGTTCAAGCACTGTTTGGGAAACAGCAGTGCTAACATGTCTGCTCTTCATGTATCAACGAGTCGGCTCCCTCCTGCCTCCTCCGTGTCCATCCTTCCCCCAATCTTCCTACCTCCTCTTTCTCCGCCGCCTGGTCCTCTCCACGAGCGTCACGACTTATTCCTGATGCGGCCCCCCAGGGCTCCGGGGCTGGCCGTTCATTTCAGATAGCTCTTGATGGTCCTGTGGCTCGGAACGGCCCTCCATGGAGACTCACATTAGGAAGGAAGCTCCACCGACGATCCTCTCGCGACGCCATACCTTCACGCCGCTGCTTGCTCTGAGGCCTGCCTGGCCTCTCCACGCGGGAGTGGAGCGCCCTCCTTGCTTCCCGACGCCACCAGAGCACGAACGCCGCGACGAAGAAGTGGGCACTGCGAGAGGTGATCGGGTGACGCGCGGAAGCGGTGCCGCGCGCACACCATAATATGGGCGCCGCTTTCCACATTCCCTGACCTCCCCGGTAAGTCTTCGGACCCCAGGTGGCTTTTTCGGCGCTGGACAAACCTCCCTTTAGTAGACCTCCCCTTAGTGAAATCGGCCTGGGGCCGAAACCGACGGACCTGGACCCGCAAAAAATGACGGCCGCGACGCCCTCTCGCGAACCGAAAACGGCCAATTCCTTAATCGACGTGTCAGGGTAGGAGGTCTGTCCACCCCCGACTTTTCGGCGACCTTCCTTATTGAAGGACTGGGGACCCACCAATAGCTCGAAAAGTATACTTCTCCACAGCCCCCGCCGCACAGCAGAGACGACGGCTGCGACCACGATGCGAGTACGTCTACGACTACGACTACGACTACGACTACGAGCAGTTAGCGATCATGTCAACTACTACGCCTACGACTACGACTACGACTACGTCTGCGACTACGACTACGTCTACGACTACGACTATGACTCGAACTACGACTACGACTACGTCTACGACTGCGACTGCGACTGCAAACAGGGCGATCTGAAAGAACAGGGTTGTGAGCACCGCCTCGGAGACGAACGTGGCGATCTAGTTTGAAATTCACTTACCAACGTGCTCACCGTTCCGCTGTCGTGCAGGGTAGCCCAGGGAGCATCATTCGCTTGTAGGAAAAGACCCCCCAACATGTTTCAGCACAGCCAACTCTAGTGGGAAGCTTGTCGGTGGCCGCGTCGCGGGCGCCGACGCTAAAGATGTTGATGTACATTGTAGATGCATCAGCACATTGCGCAGCCTTCTTGCAAACACGACGAGATGAAGGAGGAGATTGTGAGCAACGCCTTCGGCGAATCATGTGTCGATGTGTATTGCAATCCTCTTACAGGCTTGCTCAGAAGTCCTCTGTCTCGCAGGGAAGCCCAGGGAGCGTTGTGCAAGAAACCCCAACATGATCCAGCGCGGCGAATATCAGCTGTAAACTAGTCGGTGGCCCGCGACGTCGGCGCTTGCCTCGTCCTGCCTCTCGTCGTCCCCCTCCTCCTCTCACAATGTTTTGCTCGGATGGGATCCTGACAGGAAGCTTTTCAGAACGGCTCCCAAGAAGGTTTTTCTGAGACTATTTGCACAGTCATAGGTCAGGCACTTTTGGATGCAGTGTTACCTTCTGTAGAGAGCTGTGTTCAGGATTCAGACCACTCAGAGATTCTGGCTCTTCGTAGGTTTTTTGTTGAGTCTACTGGGGGTCCTTCGGAAGCTCCTGAGATGGGTCCTGATTTAGCCGTGGCAAGATCAACTAGAGGAGAGTCGACCATTGCACGCATTAGAAAGGCTCTCGACCTGAGCACAGGTGACGAGCCGTCCAATGAGGATCAGGATTTGGACAACTCTCATTCGATTGCCACCCTCTCTGCTGTGGAGGCTCGGCCGATTTTGCCATCCCGGGTCACACGAGATGAGTCTACCTCGCCTGTTGTACCTCCCCCTAGACCTCCACCCTGTCTCTCGCAGTCAGTTCTCGATAGAATAGCAGCTAATCGAGCAGAAGCTTTCAGACGGAGAAGAGCTCGAGAGTCTGATGCAAGACGGCTCCCTATTTCTTCCATCAATATGTTCGGTGAGCGCCCTGGCGAGACTAGTTCGACGAGCAGAGATTTAGTCCAGGCTGATTTGCATCAATGGCTTCGAGCTGCTGCACGCACTTGACATGAGGAGGAGGGGGGTGGATTATGTATCTATGGGTCGTTATTTGTATGTGTGGTGTTTTCTTTTATTCGGCACAAGGTTGCCTTGCTAAGCTTGTGCAGCACGGATCGCGTCTGTGCGCCGTCGAGCAGGCATTTCTTACACGTCTTTTTTGAGCAACAAGCTTGTGCTTCATGTCGTGCTCTCCCTTCCCGTGCCATCCGTCCCGATGGGCGGGTCGGGAACACCAACTTCGGCGAGGCGCGCCGCACCCGCCTGTCCCCGCCGCCTACAGAAGGAGGAAGGTTGAGGTTGGATGGGGGTGCTGATTACTTGATTGGGAGGTGGTGTTTCTATGGGCGTCCAGTGCCCTATGCAATTGCGTCTCGGTCTACAAAAGTAGAGTTTTTACCCTCCGAGGGCCCCTCAAAATGGGCTCGTCGATCTTTCGGCCTGCATCGAGCAGGCCTGTGGCCTGTTGGAGCGCATTTGGCTTCGACACGCCCCCGGCAGTAACTGACTGCAGCTCTTTCGCAACCATCCGACCGATCCGATCCTCCTCCTCCTCCTCCTCCTCCTCCTCCTCCTCCTCCTTCCCTCCTCATCCTCCTGGAATACGCGACGAGGAGGAGAAGAAGGAGGACGAGGAGGAGGAGGAGGATCAGGAGGAGGGGGGAGGAGGAGGAAGCGGAGAAAGAGAAGCAAAATGAGGGGCGAGTTTATTCCCCGCCGAGTGAAACGGGGGAGGGCAATAACTCAAGACCTCCTGAGGTTAGACACCAACCTCCTCCTCCGGCTCCCCCTCCTTTCCTTCTCCTTCTTCTCCTCCTCCCTCCCCACCGCCTCATCACTTCCTCATCATCAACCGCCTCCCCGTCCGAATCGTCCGAGCTCTCCGCCTCCCGAGGGAAGGACCAAAACAACTGATACCGCAACTCCTCGGACCTCTCCCAAGATGCGTTCTGATCTGAGCTTCGAGGCGAATCCAGCCGTGGCGACGAGGGCCTCCCAGGAGGCCCAGCAACAGCGAAAAAACGGTAAAATGGTAGCGGGATCGGTACCGTTACCTCCTCCTCCTCCTCCTCCTCCTCCTCGTCCTCCTCCTCCTCTTATTCCTCCTCTCCGTCCTCCTCCTCCTCCTCCTCCGTCCTCCTCCTCCTCCTGCTCCTCCTGCTCCTCCTGCTCCTCCTCCTCCTCCGCCTCCCCCTCCACCTTCCACCTCCTCCACCGCCCCCAGAAGATACGAACCCTGCCCCCATAGCCCCCTCCCAAAAAACGCCCCCGAGGCTCGAAGCCGCCTGCGTTCGAGGCCCACCCCGGGGCCGACCGGAGGGCACGTCGGGTAGTCCCCCTCGGCGCCGTTGGCCCAGGCCTCCGATCGGTCGCCTCTTCTGCGTCATCGTCATGCAATCGCTCGGACGTCCATTCCCTGTGCATTTGTCGGTTTTGTGCATGTTTGTTTTTCGGCTCCTTGATCAAGGATGTTCCTCGATGGTCCCCGCCGAGAGAAACATGCACACGTCCGAGCGCTGCCAAATCGTTATCGTCCCCTGTCTCAACATGTTCGTCCATCCAAATTCCTCCTACTATGGTGGCTGCGTGGTCACCGACCCTTCAGCAAAGGAGACAGGATTGCCGATGTCAGACATACGTTGACAAGTCTCTGTCGCTGACAGTGTTGCTTGTAGCTTCGCTTATATCGTGGAGCGGGGGGGGCTGGGAAAGGGGCAGACCACTCTTTGACAGAACCCTTCCCCGATTGGTGACCGCCGCGGTCGCTGTTGAGACCTTCCAAATTCCCCAGAAAGGTTTGGCTTGGAGCTTGAAGTCACGCAACGATACTTCTTCTACCCATTTCCCAACGGCACACACATTCGCATCAAGTCGAGCTCAGTGTTTCAAGAAAGTGTATATGCGTCGAGACAAAAAAACCTTTCTGAAACTCGAGAACGTGTCCTGGAAAGGCATCGCATCGTGCCTACAAAGTGCCCTCCACCTTCCACAAAAGGCTCTCCATCTTCTACAAGACCTTATACAGCGGATGTCCCCCCTCCCAGTCTTTTTTACCGCGCGTTCATAAAACTTCCCTTGCCCAGGCTACTCTCCCGGGATTCGCGCATGGCTGGGCTGATGGGGATACTTTTGGGTGCGCCGGCGCGCGAATCAAGTCGCGCGCCAGGCCGGCAGGGGCAGGCTAGGCCACCTGCGAACAGCTGATGGGGATGCTTTTTGTTTGTGCGCGTCGCCAAAATGGCGAAGCAATTCATGCCCAACTCCTCGAAGGCCACGTCCACGTCCACGAGGGAGACAAAGACCACGACCGCGTCGCCGATGAGGGCAACTGTGCAGTTGATCGACGGAAAACCGGATGGCCAGGAACAAAATCAAGAGCGCAAGCGGAAGACCCCTTGCGAGTAGGGAGAGCAGAGAGCGGGAGCCGTGGCGGTAAGGCAACGGCAATGCCAAGCAACACCTACAGCGAGCGGCCGAGCGCCGAGCAGGAACATCGCCAAACTCGCGGGGGCAAGGCTCGGCCGGCGCGGGAGGGATACGGTGCCAGACGCCCCCGAACGCGCGAGCGGCACCCGCCAGCCGAGGAGCGCCCAAACGGCGAGGCACCCCGAGGGAGGGCGAACGGCGTGCCCTGGAGCGAACGGCGAGGCCGACCAGGGAAAGCCGGCACCCAGAAGGGCGGAGGCGACGGCGCTGTGGGCCGAGGGAGCCCCGGTGCCAGGCGCGCAGGAACGCGGCCGCCGGCGCCGGCCTCGACGCCCCGGGAAGAATTGAGGACCGGGGGGGGGGGGGGCTGGCGGCAGCAGAGAGAAGCCGGGGGCGGCGGGGCGCGGCCTGCGGCGGGGGGGCCCCGGCGCACGCCCAGCAAGGTGAAATTAGGCGCTAGGCCGAGGCAGCCGAAAAGCAGGCCGCGGTGGGGGGGGGGCAACGGGCTGACAGCCGAAGTGCGCGTGAGCGGGGAGAGCCGGGCAGAAACCAGTGGAGCGACTGACAATCGCGCAAAATTGGAGACACGCGGGGGGGCGGGCGTGGAGGGCGGGGGCCAGGGGGCGGGCGGGGGGAAAGCAGCTGACAGCCGCGAAGTGGAGCGTCGCAATCGTGGGGGGCGGGGGCCAGGAGGCGGGCGGAGGGCGGGCGGGGAGAAAGCGGCTGACAGCCGCAGAATGGAGCGTTGAAAGGGCACCGAAGGTGCGGAGATGATCGCGGCGGCAGGAGGCGACGGACAGTCGCGCGGTGGTACGGGATCAACCCCGATGGGGCGGGCGGGGTGAGAGGCGACTGAGGGCGGACGGGGAGTGGCGGGAGCGCGACTGACAGTCACGAGGTGTTCATTGTAGGGCAGCGTCAGGCTGCGAGTCTAATTGCAGCGAAGGGCCTAGCAGTACGGGTCACTCCGCGGGGGGGGGGGCAGGCCCCGGGGCGGCGCCCGAGGCGGGCGGCGCTCATCCAAAGGGCGAGAGGCCCCAAAGAGGACCGGGGGCACGGGTCTCCTGAGGGCCAGGGGCGAGCCGGCAGCCCCAGCCAGGCGCGCCCGAGGCGGCATTAGGCGCGGAGCCGAAGTGGCGCGCCGAGGAGCCCCGCCTGGGGCTGGCCCCAATGCGAGGAAGGTCATTCGTGGAGTCAGACGGTACCTTCGCTGGGTGTAGGGAGGCAGTCGGCACTGACAGGGCCGCCTGGGCTTGAGGGGTTGAGGGGGGAGCGGTCGCGGTGCCGACTGCGCAGAGGGAGGGCAGGGACCCGTGGATGGGTGCCAGGGGTGCACCCATGGCTGGTGGGAGCTCGTGGCCCGCCTGGAATCCCCAGGCCTTGTCCAGCGGGAGTCGCCGTCTTCCCGGTGCCCCTTGCCTTTGCCGTTGCCCAAGGCGCCCTTGCCCTTGGTCTTGTCTGCGATCTTGCCGCGGACCGCGGCCCAATCGACTTCAAGGCATAGAGCCTCGCCCATTCTCATAGGGGCGGCAAATGTGGCGATGCCGTGGCCGGAGGAAGCGCTCACATGACTCGGGCTCCTGCCTAGTGGGGTCAGCGCAGACATGGACAGTCTTGGTTGGTTTTTGGCAGTCCACTGATGCCAAACCTCGGTGAAGTACTCCCCGAACTCCTTCTGAAGCCGTTTCACTGTCTCGGCGCGAGCCTCGCCGTGGAGGGGGGAGAGCTGGACCCGCGCCAGTGGAGTCCACGCTGGAAAGTGGCAACGAGAGGGCAACTACGCGGCGGGAAAAGAAAACGACTGAAAGACACACGAAAAGAACGAGAAGGGCGGAAGAGCGAAGAGGAAAGGAAGACAAGGCAGCAGGACGGATTGCAAGCCGCAGCTCGAACTCAGACCAACTACAAGACAACCGACCGCCCTTTGTCGAACTGCCAGTACTTGTAGTATAACTCGTCGTACCCAAACCAGTGCACTCAGCTGGAATGTCGCGAAAGGCGAGGAAACCGCAGAGTGACCACCGGCAGCGGGAGGAGCATTAGCGTGGGGCACTTGCAGACAACCATCAATCAGGCCATCTCCAGGGCCAGCGCACCCTAACCGCAAAGACGTCACATCCCACGCGCCCCCGGAGGAGCAAGGGGGAGCGAGCCCGACCGAAGAGGCAGCGTGCAGTTCCAGGACTCGAAGAGCACCAGGTATCGAGGGTGGTGCACACGCTGGTGGCGACCAGGAACAACCCGGGCCAGCCGGGCGGGGGGCGGGGAACTGGCGCGGCCTAGGGGCACGGGCGCGCCTGCCAAGACGGTCGGGGCGACCAGCCCAGGCCTGTCGGGCGAGCAGCGTCAGGGCGATGGAGGACGGCATGCCCTGAGACCAGCAGCTCGCTGGGGGGTGCAGCTGACAGCCGCGGGAAGCGGGAGGAAGCTTGCGACTGCACCGCGTGAGAATGCCCAGTGCTCTGGCAGGGTGCAGCCAACAGCCGCAGGAAGGCGGGAAAAGAGGCTATCGCCTGAGACGCACTGGAGGTCGGACTGGGAGCGGCAATCGGGGGGTAGCCGATTGCTGTCCACGACCAAGAGCGGGGTGGAGTGGCAGCACACAACTGCAGGAGGCTGGGTAAGAGAAGTCGCAACGCTTTGGATGGTATCGACGTTCTGTCGGGTTGCAGCTGACACCCAAAAGAATAGGGGATATGGTTTCACCTGAGACATCCCGTTGCTCGGTCGAAGTGCGGAAGACAGCCTCAAAGGGAAGGGGGGTAGCTACGCCTGCGGTGTGCTGATTCTATGGTAGGGCGCAGCTTACAGCCGCGGAAAGCTTCGCACAGGCGACGAAAGAGACTGCCCGGTGCTCTGGTAGGGTGCAGCTAACAGCCGCAGGAATGTGGGACAAACTGTTCTGGCTTGAGACATGCTGGCGATCTGCCTGGGAGCGGCAAGCGGGGAGGTAGTCGAGCGCCGCCCCGAAACACTGGGGCCAAGGCGGCAGGAAGGGGCTGCTCGACGTTGCGTTGACCGACCCAACGACGCCTATGCTGGAGCACGTTGTCGCTGTGGAGCTCGCCGTGGTAGGGGCCGTGGGCACTGCGCTGTTCGATGCGGCAGTGAGCCTGACACCTGCAGCGCACTGGGGGGCGCAGCTGACGGCCGCGGGAAGCGGGAGGAAGCTTGCGACTGTACCGCATGAGAATGCCCAGTGCTCTGGCAGGGTGCAGCTAACAGCCGCGGGAACCTGGGAGCTGATGGGAATGCTTGTTACTCAGCGGCCGCAGGCGAGCGCGCCAGCGGCGAGTCCAGTCAGAGCGGGGCGCGCAAAGACGAATTAGCCTAGAGCGGTGGGCCGGAGCCTAACGCAGCACTTCAGCGGCGGGCCGGCGAGTGGAAATGGCTGGCGGTAAACTGGGGAAGGGCACTGCCAGGGTGCACACTGATGAGGATTTTTGCTTGGGTCAGCGGCCACTAGACAAGGGTCAAGTGGCGAAGGCAACGTCCGGGCCACGGGGAAGGCTAATTGGCTAAAACAGATGCGTCGGCCGGCCACCTCAGACGGCAGCTGCAGGCTGGATGACGCTGAACTGGCTGACGAACTGCAAGCTCAGGCACGTGCACTGGACAAAGTGACAAGAATTCAACTGGCCAACGCATGACTCGCGCAGGAAACCAGACCTCAGCGGGCGGGCCACTGTGCAAGGTGAAAATGGGATGGCCACAGAAGTGAGTCGCCGATGTGGCGCCAGACTCCGAACGGACGACCTGCGTAAGCCAGCCGGCTGAGCAGTCGTGAACCGTGATGCAGCGCACAGGGGGTCTGAAGGTGGGTCTGAAAGGCTGCGCCTGACGCTGAAGGCTCAACCACTATGCGCACTGGCCAGACTCAGTGGACCACATCACAGTGTCGGGGGGGTACCGTGCGACTGTGAGCCCTCCAGCGCGCGCCGGCACGGTGCGGCCACTGGGGGCGGGAGTGGGGGAGCCCGCTGGCGCGGTGAGCATCGCCGGTGAAGAAGAAGAGGGAAGGGGGGGCTGCGCTGCGGTGTCATCGGGCGAAGCGCCTGGGGGAGCTGCACTGTGCTAGACACGGGGGCCAGGAGGCAAAGCCTGGCCCAGTCCGCCGCTCGGCACTTCCCCCCAGACCCGTGAGCCTACGCGCACCACGTGGTCCTCCAGGGCCGAAGCAACCGCCGCTGGGAGTGATGAGCCAGACCACGAGCAGCGCGGAACGCGGGCGGCCCTGAGAGGGGGGGCAACCACACCGGCGTCTGACAGGACGTCAGGCAGGCCCCGTGGCCAAGGGCGGGGGGCACCCGCCTGGCCCGAAAGGGGAGAGGCGAGGGGGAGCAACGCCTGCCCCCTCGGCCTGGCCCCGAGTCCGGGGGCCAGGGGCCATGGTCATTCTCTTGGGTCATTCTCGGGGGTCGCAGCTGATCGCCGCTAAGATCTCTCTTTAATCTCCTCGGGGGTCGCAGCTGAATGCCGCTAAGATCTCTCTTTAATCTCCTCGGGGGTCGCAGCTGATCGCCGCTATGATCTCTATTTGATGGTAGGTGCGTCCGATTGTTGGTCACTTCATTTCCCCGGGGGTCGCAGCTGATCGCCGCTATGGTCTCTATTTGGTGGAAGGCGTGTCCGATTGTTGGTCCTCCAGGGTCGCAGCGAGCCGCAGCTGATGTGAGACTGCAGTGTGACAAGACAGCGGGGGTGGATGGTCTTCGGGGGTCGCAGCCGATCGCCGCTTGAGTCGTCATTGACAGAGAGGTGCCCAGGCAAGGCCGCGTACACCGCCAGGCAGACGGGGGGGGGCCTGAAGCCCACTTCCGGCCCCAGGGCCGGAAGTGGGCCACGCCCCCCCCCCCCCCCCCTGCCTGGCGGCGAGAAGAAGCTTGCCGCCGTCCCCGGTGCAAGAGCAGCGTGCACTGCCGCATCCAGCCTCTGCCACACTCGCTGCGACACCCGCCAGGCCCCCAAGGAGAGAGGCGGGGGGGAAGCCGCCCCTCCCCTCGGTCGGGCCCCCGCACTCGTGGGAGAGGTGGCGCGCCCGCCGAGCTAGGACAGCGTCTGCTGCCATTGACAGTCCTTCACGCACACTCTGATCCCACTGCTGTAACTGATCACGTTGGGCCCCGAAGCAGCCTGCCGCATTTTGCTGGGCAGCGACAGGGCCTGCTGCCAGTGCCCATCCTTCTCGCGCCTGCTCCCAGCGCTGCAACTGATGACAGCGGGCTCCAACTTAGCTTCCCACATTCCAGCAATAGCGCCGGGGCGCGTTGCCATTCCCCGTTTTCGTGACACGCTGATTCCCGCGTCGTATCTGACAACGCGGCGCCCCAACTCAAACTCTGACACACACTGAGCAGCGACAGCGCGAGTTGCCATTGCTATCCCTGGCGCGCGCGCTGCTCCCAGCGCTGTAGCTCACGACGACCAGCACACACCTCGCACCTCGTGCTCGAAGTCTCTGCAGCTCCCCGCGTGGACCCGGGGGCGCGGCAACCGCCGAGCGTGCGCGGGGGGGTGGCGAGGGGCGGCCCTCGGCCGCCGGCGCCGGGACGCAGGAGCACCGAGAGCCCCGAGGTAGGCCCCGGGCCCGTAGCCTCGGCAGCCCCCCGCGTGCATCCAGGGTCGAGTTGTGGTCCTCCAGGGCCGCCGCTAACCGCCGCTCGCACCTGATCCCAGCGCTGCAACTGCGGATTCCGACTTGGCTTCCGACGTGCCGGCGAGTAGCGCCGGAGCATGTTGCCATTCCCCGATTTCCTGACACAGGTTTCAAGCGTTGTAGCTGACAACGTCGCACTCCAACGCCACCTCTGACATCCCACTGAGCAGCGACAGTGCGAGTTTCCGTTGCACGCCCCGGGCGCGCGCGCTGCCCCAGCGCTGTAGCTCACAACGACTAATTCGCACCTCGGACCGCGCGACGGCCCTTGTCGGACAGCGCCGGGATGCAAGAGTGCCACATGCCCCCGTGGGATGCCTCGTGCCCGAAGTCTCTGCTACTACCCGCGTGGAGTACCTTGAGCCCCCGCGGGATGTCTCGTGCTCGAGCCTCTGCAGCTCCCCGCGTGGACCCAGGGGCGCGGCAAGCGCCGAGCGTGCACGGGGGGTGGGCGGGGGGCGGCGAGTCCTGGGTGGAGTGGGGAAACCGCCGCTCCAGCAATGGTAACGATTGCGCACGAATTGGACGGGTGTTGTGGTACCTCTGGGGCCGCAGCTGATCGCCGCGATGGTCAATTTTTCCCCATTCCTCCAGAGCCCGTATTCTCAGCGGCTCCCCGCGTGGATCCAGGGGCGGGGAACCGCCTCTCTGGGTTGGGCGCAGACGACGCATGCTCGGAGGGTGGCGGCAGACGGCCCTGGCCAGACAGCACCGGGATGCAAGAGTACCCAGAGCCCCCGTAGGCGGACACAAGCCCGTGCGGCAAACATCCCAGAGAGGACAGCAACGGGATGCAGGGCCCCTGGAGCAGCCGCGGGACGTCCCGAGCCCGCGATCCCAGCTGCACCCCGCGTGAGACCAGGGTCGCGGGAAGCCGCCGCTCAGCGTGCGCGGGGGGGAGGCGGCGGGCGGCCTTTGGCCGCCGTCGCCGGGGCGCAGGGCACCTTGAGCCCCGCGGGCCCCTCCCCGCCGGGGGGGGGCGGCGGGCCCTGGTCAGAAACCAGCGCGGCGCCACGAGGTGGGGCAGCTACGGCTACTGCGGGGAGACGACCCGCCACTGTACTTTGCCCTTCCTGGGTGCCTGGGTGTCCGGGTGGTCCCTTGCCGCATGGCGATCCCTGCTCGCCCCGCCGCTTCGACCTGGGCGCCGATGCCGCAGCCGAGTCCAGTCGACGCCGAGGCCCAGCGCATCGCTGACGGCCGTGCGTCGCACTCGTGGCTGCGGAAGGAGTCCAGGAAGCGAAGGCAGGTTTGCGGGTCGCGCCGAAGCGGGTCGAGCGCGCCTTTGCTGCCGGGCACGGTCTGCTGCTTGGCGAAAGCGTGCCCGGTGCCTGTGAACATTGTTCCCAGGGTGACTTGGAGCCGCCCCATCGCCTCGCTGGGTGTCTCCCCGGGAAGGTCCCACTGGATGTTGTCGATCTTTGCTCTGTACAGCTGCTGTCCCGTGTCGGGGTCCGAGGGCTCTGACATTTGGCTCGGATCTGGCCATTGGCACTGCCGCGTGTTCTGGCCGCAAGTCTTCGGCGAACCGGCCTCGATGTCCTGGCTAGAGGGCTCGCAATCTGCTCGCGACAGTTCCGGTTGCACGCCTGGCGGGGCGCTGCGGGGAGATGCGGGCCGCGTAGTTGCCCGCCAAGCAGGGGCCGGATCGCGCCCGGCAGCCCGGGCGGACGCTGCCCTGTGGCGTGCGGGGAGGGGCCCCTTACGCTGGCGCTCGCCTTCAGGCCTGCGCCCGCCGTCGCTCCCGGGCGCGCCCCCTTCGGTCAGCGCGGGGCTCTCGCCATTCTCGGGGGCGCCGCTGGTTGCGCCCGGAGCACGCACGTACGGCGACGCCGCTTCCGTTGCCAGAGCGCAAAGTTCTCTGTCAATCGTGCCCTGGACGTCTGGAGGGAGCGCTCGAGGTCCGCCGCCCGTTAGAATGGGTTCACTGGCAGGGGGGGGGGGTAGGCGCGAAAGGGCTTCTCACGACGAGCCGGCGGATGGCTTCGCTGTCCTGCGTCTGAACGGCTGGTCCGTGGTCCCCCTGTCGGGTCTGCGGCGTTCCCAGAGGACTGCCGACGGTCTGCTTGTTTTGTGGGGGAGGTGGGGGTGGCGCGATGTGGCAGGCGAACCCCTGCTGGTCCAGGATCTCGCTTAGCGGACTGCAGCGGCTGCCGTCCGCACTTTCGGGGGCCAACCCCAGTCCACCCGGTTCTACTCCAGGGGCACGGGTGACGGCTTGTGCCTCTTCCGCACCTTCAAAGGCCTCCGCCGTTTCGGGCCCCCGATACTCCGCGGTCTCCGCAGCTTCCGCCCATTCCGCCGCGGCCTCCCTCTCCTTTTCCCTGCCACGCTGCTGCTGCTGAGGGAGCAAAGGTACCTCTGCGTCTTCTCGTGGGTTCTGCAAGCTTCCAGAGGTGCCCGGAAGGCCGTCCGGGAGCAGGGGTACCTCCTTCTGACCGCCAGAGAGGGTGCTTTGAGGTCTCGCGGGTCTCTCGTCCCCGGGGTGGGCCTGCTGCTGTTGGGGCTGCTGTTGCTGCTGCTGCTGCTGCAGCACCTGTTGCTGCTGGTGCGGCTGTGGTTGTGGGTGCTGCTGCGGTTGCTGTTGCCGCTGAGGGGGGGTGCTGCTGCTGCTGCTGCTGCTGCTGCTGCTGCTGCTGCGTGGTCTGTTGTTGCTGCTGCTGTTGCTGCTGTACCTGCTGCGGCTGCTGCCCTGCTGCGGCGTCTGTTCGCAGGGTGCCTGCGGCTGCTGCTGCTGCTGCAGTTGAGTTATGCTGCCGCTGCTGCTGCTGCTGCTGCTGCTGCTGCTGCTGTTGCTGTCCTGCTGCAGTGGCAGCTGCTGCTGCTGCTGCTGCCGCTGTTGCTGCTGCTGCTGCTGCGGCTGCAGGTGCTGCTGCCGCTCCTGAAGCTGCAGCTGCTGCAGCTGCTGCTGCTGTTGCTGCTGGGTTATGTTGCTGCTGCTGCGGCGGCGGCTGTTGCTGCTGCTGCTGCTGCTGCTGCTGCTGCCCTGCTGCTGCGGCTGCTGCTGTTGCTGCTGTTGCGGCTGCTGCTGCTGCGCGGCCGCCGCGGCTGCCGCCGCCGCGCCAGCGGCTGCGGCGGCCGCGGCGGCGCCAGCTGCGGCGGGCCCCAGAGCGGCCGCGCGGGCCACGGCGGCGGCGGCGGCGGCGGCGGCGGTAGCCGCGGCGCCGGCGGCCGCAGGGGCGGCGGCGGCGGCGGCGCGGGCCGCCGAGCCCGCGGCGCTGGCCCCAGCGGCGGCCAGCCCCGGCGGCAGCGGCGGCTGCGGCCACGCCGCCGGCGGCCGCGGGGGCAGCCGCGGCGGCGCCGGCCACCGCGCCCTCCGCCGCCGCCGCCGCCGGCGGGGAGCCGGCAGCCGCAGTGGCAGTGGCAGCGGCGGCGGCAACCGCCGCCAGCCAGGGCGGCGGCGGCCAGGCGCCAGCGGGAGCCGAGCTGGGCCGGCCGCCGCCGCCGCCAGCCGCCGCCGCCGCCTCCCGCGCGCCGGCCTCCAAGGGGGAGGCGGCGGCGGCGGCGGCAGCAACCGCAACAGTGGCAGGCGGAAGACCCGGCGGCCCGTCTCGGGCGGCGGCGGCCAAGCGCTGCCGCCGCCACAGGGCGGCGCCCGAGGGGCCGCCACCGCCGGAAGCCATCGCGACGGGGCGGGCCCGGCGCGAACCTGGACCAGGGGCGGGCTCGAGCCGAGACGGCTTGAGCCAGAAGGCTACGGACTGATGGGGATGCGCGAAGCGTCCAGAATTCTAGAGGACTGTAACGTCACCTCCTCTGACTCTCGTCCATACCACAACCGAAACCTTGCCAGAGGGAACTACACGCAGGGAATGCAGCCCCTTGTGGGCCCCGGTTGCGCCTCGATGTGCGGAGACCGACCAAGGAGACCCCAAGAAAGGACACGAAGGTCCTCGAGACCTAATGCAAACTCGGATCACGGCGAGTTGAAACAACGGAACCTCGAAATCGGTCCAGGACCTCGCCGGACCTCTCCCGGGGCACAGATTATTGTCCGATATGGGTCCGGCCGTTGCGACGAGGGCCTCCCCGAAGGTCGACTACCGCTCTCAACCCAGCCTCTGAAAAACAAGAGCGGCTTCGATTCCAGGGCGCTGGCCGTAGTTGCACACCGGCTGGAAACTCGGGCTCCTGGTACAAGGGGCCCACAACATATACATTCGCACCGCCCGACTGCACGCCAGCCGGCCTCGGTCCGTTAGCCTCGGTCTCCCGCAAAGATACGTGGTAGCTCGTCATCGTCAACCTGCATCTTCGCTCCTCCCTCCCTCTCCCCATGGCACGCAGGAAAAGCGAGGCGAGAATTAATCCATATTCACCGCCTGGGAAGCCGATGCCTGGACACCATGGGGCGGTGGTAATGTTCATCGCCTGCCGAAAACCCCCGAAGATCGATCGTCCAGGCGGCGGCTATGGACAGGTCCCAGCCTCACAGAACAGGAACGGCCCTGGTCGACACAGATCCTGGGCCCCAACTGGTGCGTTCCCCTGAGCCAGCCTTTCCTCCTGAGACGTTCTTTGAACGGCCCCAGGGCCCAAGGATGGCCCAGGAACCCGACGACGGCGACAGCATTCGAGACCCGCTTCCATCAGGCAGGATTCCGCTTCCTCGTCGCCAGGGAACCATCGGGCTAGAATCGGCGGTACGTCGCTGATCGATCGGCAACAAGTGCCCGACAGCGAATCCGAACGCTCCTGGGCGGGGTGGGCTATCAGGCTCCCATCGAAGATGAATGGGCGTTTGGGGGTCGATGCGTTCCCCCCGAGCATGTCCCGCCCAACGTTGCCCCTGACGGGAGGTGCGGGGGAGTAGTCCAAGGGAGGGTGCGCGCCCGCACTCCTTGCATCACGGCGCAAGAAGCGGAAGAGAAGGAAACGAAAGAAGAGGAGGGGGGCGGACATTCCGAAAACGCTACTCCCAGGACCTCTCCACCAGCGCGTTCTGGCCAGCATTTCGACGAGCATTCAGCCGTGGCGACGAGGACTTTCCAGAACGGGCAGCGGCATCGGTACATATCTGCTCCTCCTCTGGAGAGGGTGGAGCGAGTCGAAGCGAAGGCACTAAAGTCGGGCACACAGGTGTGCCGATACCCAGTCGGGCTGGGCGCGTGAGGCCGTGGCCTCAGATCGCATGCGACTAGCAGTCGAGGGCTAAATACTTCAGGAACCACTGCACAGAACAATCAAAGAATTATCCCGGCAAAGCAACCTAACAGCGATGTGTAGAAGCATATCTGGAAGCATTGCCCTTGAGATTCATGTAGGAGTCCTGTTGTAGGAGTCACTGGCGGCGCTGGGGGCCTCAGCCTCAGCCTCAGTTCCCCAAAGTCACTGGCGGAACCGCGGATTATCCCCGGATCCTGCCCGGACCCCCCTGGGGAGTCATGATGCTTTCTTTTGAGACCATTATCCCGGCAAAGCAACCTAACAGCCATGTGTAGGAGCATCTCTGGGTCGAACAGTATGTCGATGTATCATATGCACTAACTTCAAGCGGGCGCGTTACGTTAGGAGGAGGGATCAAGGAGAGGAGGCCGGCGAGGGGGGGGCTGTGCCCATTCGAGGGAACGGGGCAGCCCCCCCCGCCCCAAAAAATGTTTCGGCCTCTCAAGGCCCCCCCCGCTCCACGAATCCCATTGGGGGGTCGAGATCCCCGCTCTGCAGTGGGATTCGCGGAACGGGGCGCCCCCCAGGTGCTTGTTATCTTCGCGCTGGCGCCGGCAGTGTGCACCTGAGGGAGCGCGGGTTGAAATGAGTGAGGGATCAGGAAGGATGTGGAGGGGCGTTCCGCTCTGAAGCGTCCTCACAATCTGGCAAAACCGCAACCCCTCCCCGGGGGCACCGCGCGTGCTGGACCAGGCACATGCGTCGCCCTAAGTCGGCGCGCACATATGAGAGGCCCATGTTTGTGTGTCTGTCCCCCAGGAAGGCCCGACATGGCGAGCAGAAGACCCGAATAATTCGTCCGGTGTGTCTGTCCCCCAGGAAGGCCCGACATGGCGAGCAGAAGGCCCGAATAATTCGTCCGAGGGGCTCCCCAGAGGGGCTCCCCAGAAGGGCGCAGGGAAGCCTTCCTCAGAGCCCTGGTGCGCACGACCTTGGCCGAAGGCCATCAGATATGCAAGTACAACAGTTCATGCAGGAATCTCTTGTGCATGTGCTGGTGCCACTGCTGCGAGCAGGCAGTGGAACGAGCGAGGAGGGGGTATCAACCTTGACCGCCCGCCCCCGCCCCCTTCCCTTGACCGCGCTCCGCGGCCGGGCGCAAGCGCGGCCGGTCGGGGCAGCCGGCCGGGGCAGCCGGCCGGGGCAGCCGGCCGCCCTCCCCTCCTGCTCGTCCTCCTCCTCCTCCTCCTGCTCGTCCTCGTGCTCCTCCTGCTCGTCCTCTTTCTCCTGCTCCTCCTCCTCCTCCTCCTCCTCTTTCTCCTGCTCCTCCTCCTCCTCCTCCTCCTCCTCCTCTTCCTCCTGCTCGTCCTCGTTCTCGTCCTCCTCGTCTTGCTCGTCCTCCTCCTCCTGGTGCTCTCTCCTCCTCCTCCTCCTCCTCCTCCTCCTCCTCCTGGTGGTCCTCGTTCTCCTCCTCCTGGTGCTCTCCCCCCCCCTCCTCCTCCTCGTCCTCCTCCTCCTCCTCCTCCTCCTCGTCCTCCTCCTCCTCCTCCTCCTCCTCCTCCTCCTCCTCCTCCTCCTGGTAGTCCTCCCCCTCCCCCCTCCTCCTCCTCCTCCTCCTCCTCCTCCTCCTCCTCCTCTTCCTGGTCGTCCTCGTTCTCGTCCTCCTCGTCTTGCTCGTCCTCCTCCTCCTGGTGTTCTCTCCTCCTCCTCCTCCTCCTCCTCCTCCTCCTCCTCCTCCTCCTCCTGGTGGTCCTCGTTCTCCTCCTCCTGGTGCTCTCCCCCCCCTCCTCCTCCTCCTCCTCGTCCTCCTCCTCCTCCTCCTCCTCCTCCTCTCCTCCTCCTCCTCCTCCTCCTCCTCCTCCTCCTCCTCCTCCTGGTAGTCCTCCCCCTCCCCTCCTCCTCCTCCTCCTCCTCCTCCTCTTCCTGGTCGTCCTCCTCCTCCTGGTCGTCCTCCTCCTCCTGCTCGTCCTCCTCCTCCTCCTGCTCGTCCTTCTTCTCCTGCTCCTCCTGCTCCTCGTCCTGCTCCTGCTCGTCCTCGTCCTCCTGGTCTTGCTCGTCCTCCTCCTCGTCGTGCTCTTGCCCCTGCTGAAAATGTGGCCCAGGAATGGGAGTTCTGGGAAGTCGAAGAGCACGAAGTTGCCTACAGTTGGCTACGGGCATTCAAAATGTGGCCCGGGAATGGAGTTCTGGGAACTCGAAGAGCACGAAGTGGCCTACAGTTGGCTCCGGGCATTCAAAATGTGGCCCGGGAACGGAGTTCTGGGAACTCGAAGAGCACGAAGTGGCCTACAGTTGGGTCCGGGCATTCAAAATGTGGCCCGGGAATGGAGTTCTGGGGACTCGAAGACCACGAAGTGGCCTACAGTTGGCTCCGGGCATTCAAAATGTGGCCCGGGAATGGAGTTCTGGGAAGTCGAAGAGCACGAAGTGGCCTACAGTTGGCTCCGGGCATTCAGAATGTGGCCCGGGAATGGAGTTCTGGGAAGTCGAAGAGCACGAAGTGTGCGACTGTTGGCTTAAAACGACTTCTGCGGCACCCTGTCCGGCACCCGCCCAGACCCCCCTGTGGAGTCATCTGCTGCTCTCCTTTTACCCCTAGAAACCTATCAGAACAAGCTGTTAGAAGAACACGAAATGGCCTACAGTTGGCTCCGGGCATTCAAAATCATGCCCAGGAATGAGTTCTGGGAACTTGAAGAGCACGAAGTGGCCTACAGTTGGCTCCAGGCATACAAAATGTGGCCCGGGAATGGAGTTCTGGGGAATCGAAGAAGCACGAAGTGGCCTACAGTTGGCTCCGGGCATTCAAAATGTGGCCCGGGAATGGAGTTCTGGGGAATCGAAAAGCACGAAGTGGCCTACAGTGGGCTCCGGGCATTCAAAATGTGGCCCGGGAATGGAGTTCTGGGGACTCGAAGAGCACGAAGTGGCCTACAGTTGGCTCCGGGCATTCAAAATGTGGCCCGGGAATGGAGTTTCTGGGAACTCGAAGACCACGAAGTGCCTACAGTTGGCTCCGGGCATTCAGAATGTGGCCCGGGAATGGAGTTCTGGGAGGTCGAAGAGCACGAAGTGTGTGACTGTTGGCTTAAAACGACTTCTGCGGCACCCTGTCCGGCACCCGCCCAGACCCCCCTGTGGAGTCATCTGCTGCTCTCTTTTGACCCCACTAGAAACCTATCAGTCTTCGCTGTTAAGTAAAAAGGTGACGTCGACGACGGCGGTGGCGGCGGCGGCGGCGGCGCCCCCCCCGCCGCCATCCGCAGAGGTGGCTCGTTCGTGTTCTTCGTGGCCCGCCATACCCGGGCAACATTTTTTGCTTGTTGATAGCAGTGTCTCGTTTCCAGATATGCTTCCAGCATGTGTAGAAGCATATATGGGAGCATTCCCCCTTGAGATTCAGATGAGAATCCAGTTGTCGAATCGAAATAGGGAAGCCAAGACGTGTCCGTACTGGTGGGAACGACAGTACCTGCAGTAACAGTAGTAGTGGCATTGGCAGTAGCTGCAATAACAGCTATCAAACGAGACCCGAGCAGGAGGGGAGGGCAGGCCGGCCCGGGGCAAGCCGGCCGCCCTCCCCTCATGCTCGTCCTCCCTCCTCCCTCCTGCTCGTCCTCCGTGCTCCTCCTGGCTCGTCCTCTTTCTCCCTGCTCCTCCTCCTCCTCCTCTCCTCCTCTTTCTCCTGCTCCTCCTCCGCGCTCCTCCTTCCTCCCTCCTCTTCCTTGCTCGGCCCCTCGTTCTCGTCCTGCTCGTCTTGCTCGTCCTCCTCCTCCTGGTGCGCTCTTCCTCCATCCGCCTCCTCCTCCTCCTCCTCCTCCTGTGGGTCGCGTTCTCCTCCCCTGGTGCTCTCCCCCCCCACTCCTCCTCCTCTCCCCTCCTCCCTCCTCCCCTCCTCCTCGTCCTCCTCCTCCTCTTTCCTCCTCCTCCTCCTCCTCCTCCTCCTCCTCCTCCTTGTAGTCCTCCCCCTCCCCTCCTCCTCCTCATCTCCTCCTCCTCCTCTCCTGGGTCGTCCTCGTTCTCGTCCTCCTCGTATTGCTCGTCCTCCTCCTCCTGGTGTTCTCTCCTCCTCCTCCTCCTCCTCCTCCTCCTCCTCCTCCTCCTCCTCCTCCTCCTCCTCCTGGTGGTCCTCGTTCTCCTCCTCCTGGTACTCTCCCCCCCCCTCCTCCTCCTCCTCGTCCTCGTCCTCCTCCTCCTCCTCCTCCTCCTCCTCCTCCTCCTCCTCCTGGTGCTCCTCCCCCTCCCCTCCTCCTCCTCCTCCTCCTCTTCCTGGTCGTCCTCCTCCTCCTGGTCGTCCTCCTCCTCCTGCTCGTCCTCCTCCTCCTCCTGCTCGTCCTTCTTTTCCTGCTCCTCCTGCTCCTCGTCCTGCTCCTGCTCGTCCTCGCCCTCCTGGTCTTGCTCGTCCTCCTCCTCGTCGTGCTCTTGCCCCTGCTGAAAATGTGGCCCAGGAGTGGGAGTTCTGGGAAGTCGAAGAGCACGAAGTTGCCTACAGTGGGCTACGGGCATTCAAAATGTGGCCCGGGAATGGAGTTCTGGGAACTCGAAGAGCACGAAGTGGCCTAGAGTTGGCTCCGGGCATTCAAAATGTGGCCCGGGAATGGAGTTCTGGGAACTCGAAGAGCACGAAGTGGCCTACAGTTGGCTCCGGGCATTCAAAATGTGGCCCGGGAATGGATTTCTGGGGACTCGAAGACCACGAAGTGGCCTACAGTTGGCTCCGGGCATTCAAAATGTGGTCCGGGAATGGAGTTCTGGGAAGCCGAAGAGCACGAAGTGGCCTACAGTTGGTTCCGGGCATTCAGAATGTGGCCCGGGAATGGAGTTCTGGGAGGTCGAAGAGCACGAAGTGTGTGACTGTTTGTTTAAAGCGACTTGTGCGGCACCCTGTCCGGCACCCGCCCAGACCCCCCTGTGGAGTCATCTGCTGCTCTCTTTTGAGCCCACTAGAAACCTATCAGAACAAGCTGTTAGGTAATTAGAAACCTATCAGAACAAGCTGTTAGGTAATAGTAGAATGTATGTCGAAACGAGACACTACTATCAATGCACGGAGCTTGAATGGATGCATTTGCAAACGAGACACTGCTATCAACGCGCGGAGCTTATCCCGGCAAAGCAACCTAACAGCCATGTGTAGGAGCATCTCTGGGTCGAACAGCATCTCGACGAAAAGGCAACGACAAATTATCCCGGCAAAGCAACCTAACAGCGATGTGTAGGAGCATATCTGGAAGCATTCCCCTTAAGATTCAGATGAGAATCCAGTTGTAGAATTGTTCTGTTCTCGCAGTCGTAGTCGCATTCGCGATGACAGTCGCAGTGGCAACGGCAGTCACAGACACAGCCTCAGCCTCAGCCTGCCTCAGCCTCAGCCTCAGCCTGCCTCAGCCTCAGCCTGCCTCAGCCTCAGCCTCAGCCTGCTTCGGCCTCAGCCTCAGTCTGCCTTCAGCCTCGGCCTCAGCCTCAGCCTGCCTCAGCCTCAGCCTGCATCAGCCTCAGCCTCAGCCTCAGCCTGCCTCAGCATCAGCCTGCCTCAGCCTCAGCCTCAGCCTGCCTCAGCATTCAAAATGTGGCCCGGGAATGGAGTTCTGGGAACTCGAAGAACACGAAGTGGCCTACAGTTGGCTCCGGGCATTCAACATCATGCCCAGGAATGGAGTTCTGGGAACTCGAAGACCACGAAGTGGCCTACAGTTGGCTCCAGGCATCCAAAATCTGGCCCGGGAACATGATGTACCTTTAATTATTAAATTCTGGTGAACTCGAAGACCACGAAATGGCCTACGGTTGGCTCCGGGGCATCCAAAATCTGGCCCTGGAATGGAGTTCTGGGGAACTCGAAGACGCACGAATGGCCTACAATTGGCTTCCGGGTCCATCCAAAATGTGCCCGGAAATGGAGTTCATTCTGGGAACTCGAAGGACACGAAGTGGCCTACAGTTGGCTCCGGGCATTCAAAATCATGCCCAGGAATGGAGTTCTGGGAACTCGAAGACCACGAAGTGGCCTACAGTTGGCTCCGGGCATTCAAAATCATGCCCAGGAATGGAGTTCTGGGAACTCGAAGACCACGAAGTGCGTTACTGCTGGCTAAAAAAAAGTCCCCGGCATCCTCCCCCGGATCGCGCCCAGACCCCCCTGGGGCGTCAAGAGGCTCTGTTTTGACCCTACTAGAAGGCTATCAGTCTTCGCTGTTAGGTAAATGCTCAAATTATCCCGGCAAAGCAACCTAACAGCGATGTGTAGTAGCATATCTGGAAGCATACCCCTTAAGATTCAGATGAGAATCCAGTTGGTAGAATTGTTGCTTTCTCGCAGTCGTAGTCGCATTCGCGCGCACACCTGAACGGCGCAAGGCAGTCACAGACACAGCCCTCAGCCTCAGCCTGCCTCAGCCTCAGCCTCAGCCTGCCCCTCATCCTCAGCCTGCCTCAGCCTCTAGCCTCGCCTTGGGCGTCATCCTCAGCCTCAGTCCTGTTCTCTCAGCCTCGGCTCAGCCTCAGGCTTCCTCTGCCTCAGCCCTGCATCAGCCTCAGCCTCAGCCTGCCTCAGCATCAGCCTGGCCTCAGCTCACATCAGCCTTGCCTCAGCATTCAAAAACTGTGTTGGCCCGGGAATGGAGTCTGGGAACTCGAGAACACGAAGTGGCCAGCACGAAGTGGCCTACAGTTGGCTCCGGGCATTCAAATTCATGCCCAGGAATGGAGTTCTGGGAACTCGAAGACCACGAAGTGGCCTACAGTTGGCTCCGGGCATCCAAAATCTGGCCCGGGAATAAAGTTCTGGGAACTCGAAGACCACGAAGTGGCCTACAGTTGGCTCCGGGCATCCAAAATCTGGCCCGGGAATGGAGTTCTGGGAACTCGAAGAGCACGAAGTGGCCTACAAGTGGCTCCGGGCATTCAAAATGTGGCCCGCGAATGGAGTTCTGGGGACTCGAAGACCACGAAGTGGCCGACAGTTGGCTCTGGGCATTCAAAATGTGGCCCGGGAATGGAGTTCTGGGAAGTCGAAGACCACGAAATGGCCTACAGTTGGCTCCGGGCATTCAGAATGTGGCCCGGGAATGGAGTTCTGGGAGGTCGAAGAGCACGAAGTGTGTGACTGTTGGCTTAAAGCGACTTCTGCGGCACCCTGTCCGGCACCCGCCCAGACCCCTCTGTGGAGTCATCTGCTGCTCTCTTTTGACCCCACTAGAAACCTATCAGAACAAGCTGTTAGGTAATTATTCCGGCAAAGCAACCTAACAGCGATGTGTAGAAGCATCTCTGAAAGCATTCCCCTTAAGATTCAAATTATCCCGGCAAAGCAACCTAACAGCGATGTGTAGAAGCATATCTGAAAGCATCCCCCTTAAGATTCAAATTATCCCGGCAAAGCAACCTAACAGCCATGTGTAGGAGCCGGCCGGGGCAGCCGGCCGCCCTCCCCTCCTGCTCGTCCTCCTCCTCCTCCTCCTGCTCGTCCTCGTGCTCCTCCTGCTCGTCCTCTTTCTCCTGCTCCTCCTCCTCCTCCTCCTCCTCCTCCTCATTTTTCTCCTGCTCCTCCTCCTCCTCCTCCTCCTCCTCCTCCTCCTCCTCCTCCTCGTCATCCTCCTCCTCCTCCTCCTCCTCCTCCTCCTCCTCTTCCTCCTCCTCCTCCTCCTTCTCCCCCCCCCTCTCCTCCTCCTCCTCCTCCTCCTCCTCCTCCTCTCCTGGGGGGTCCTCGTTTTCGTTCTCCTGGTGCTCTCCCCCCCCCTCCTCCTCCTCGTCCTCCTCCTCCTCCTCCTCGTCCTCCTCCTCCTCTTCCTCCTCCTCCTCCTCCTCCTCCTCCTTCTCCTCCTCTTCCTCATCCTCCTCCTGGTAGTCCTCCCCCTCCCCTCCTCCTCCTCCTCCTCCTCCTCTTCCTGGTCGCCCTCGTTCTCGTCCTCCTCGTCTTGCTCGTCCTCCTCCTCGTGATGTTCTCTCCCCCTCCTCCTCCTCCTCCTCCTCCTCCTCCTCCTCCTCCTCCTGGTGGTCCTCGTTCTCCTCCTCCTGGTGCTCTCCCCCCCCCTCCTCCTCCTCCTCCTCGTCCTCCTCCTCCTCTCCTCCTCCTCCTCCTCCTCCTCCTCCTCCTCCTCCTCCTCCTCCTCCTCCTCCTGGTAGTCCTCCCCCTCCCCTCCTCCTCCTCCTCCTCCTCCTCCTCTTCCTGGTCGTCCTCCTCCTCTTGGTCGTCCTCCTCCTCCTGCTCGTCCTCCTCCTCCTCCTGCTCGTCCTTCTTCTCCTGCTCCTCCTGCTCCTCGTCCTGCTCCTGCTCGTCCTCGTCCTCCTTGTCTTGCTCGTCCTCCTCCTCGTCGTGCTCTTGCCCCTGCTGAAAATGTGGCCCAGGAGTGGGAGTTCTGGGAAGTCGAAGAGCACGAAGTTGCCTACAGTTGGCTACGGGCATTCAAAATGTGGCCCGGGAATGGAGTTCTGGGAACTCGAAGAGCACGAAGTGGCCTACAGTTGGCTCCGGGCATTCAAAATGTGGCCCGGGAATGGAGTTCTGGGAACTCGAAGAGCACGAAGTGGCCTACAGTTTGCTCCGGGCATTCAAAATGTGGCCCGGGAATGGAGTTCTGGGGACTCGAAGACCACGAAGTGGCCTACAGTTGGCTCCGGGCATTCAAAATGTGGCCCGGGAATGGAGTTCTGGGAAGTCGAAGAGCACGAAGTGGCCTACAGTTGGCTCGGGGCATTCAGAATGTGGCCCGGGAATGGAGTTCTGGGAGGTCGAAGAGCACGAAGTGTGTGACTGTTTGCTTAAAACGACTTCTGCGGCACCCTGTCCGGCACCCGCCCAGACCCCCCTGTGGAGTCATCTGCTGCTCTCTTTTGAGACCACTAGAAACCTATCAGTCTTCGCTGTTAGGTAATCAATCCCAGTTGTAGATTCTGCTGTTCTCGCAGTCGCAGTCGCATTCGCGATGAAAGTCGCAGTGGCAACGGCAGTCGCAGTCACAGCCTCAGCCTCAGCCTGCCTCAGCCTCAGCCTCAGCCTGCCTCAGCCTCAGCCTGCCTCAGCCTCAGCCTCAGCCTGCTTCAGCCTCAGCCTCAGTCTGCCTTCCGCCTCGGCCTCAGCCTCAGCCTGCCTCAGCCTCAGCCTGCATCAGCCTCAGCCTCAGCCTCAGCCTGCCTCAGCATCAGCCTGCTTCAGCCTCAGCCTCAGCCTGCCTCAGCCTCAGCCTCAGTCTGCTTCAGCCTCAGCCTCAGTCTGCCTTCAGCCTCGGCCTCAGCCTCAGCCTGCCTCAGCCTCAGCCTGTCTCGGCCGCAGCATCAGCCTGCCTCAGCATTCAAAATGTGGCCCAGGAATGGAGTTCTGGGAACTAGAATAACACGAAGTGGCCTACAGTTGGCTCCGGGCATTCAAAATCATGCCCAGGAATGGAGTTCTGGGAACTTGAAGAGCACGAAGTGGCCTACAGTTGGCTCCGGGCATCCAAAATGTATTCAAATGGTGGCCCTGGAATGGAGTGGCCCGGGAATGGAGTTCTGGGAAGTCGAAGAGCACGAAGTGGCCTACAGTTGGCGCCGGGCATTCATAATGTGGCCCGGGAATGGAGTTCTGGGAAGTCGAAGAGCACGAAGTGGCCTACAGTTGGCTCCGGGCATTCAAAATGTGGCCCGGGAATGGAGTTCTGGGAACTCGAAGACCACGAAGTGGCCTACAGTTGGCTCCGGGCATTCAAAATGTGGCCCGGGAATGGAGTTCTGGGAAGTCGAAGAGCACGAAGTGGCCTACAGTTGGCTCCGGGCATTCAGAATGTGGCCCGGGAATGGAGTTCTGGGAGGTCGAAGAGCACGAAGTGTGTGACTGTTGGCTTAAAACGACTTCTGCGGCACCCTGTCCGGCACCCGCCCAGACCCCCCTGTGGAATCATCTGCTGCTCTCTTTTGAGTCTTGTAGAAACCTATTATCCCGGCAAAGCAACCTACCAGCGATGTGTAGAAGCATAGCTGGAGGCATGCAGCAGCAGTAACAGTCACAGTAATAGTAGCAATAAGAAATCAACGCACGGAATTTGAATGGATGTGTGTCCAAACGAGACACTGCTATCAACGCGCGGAATTTGAATGGATGTGTGTCCAAACAAGACACTGCTATCAACGCGCGGAGCTTGAATGGATGTATGTCCAAACGGGACACTGCTATCAACGCAAGGAATTTGAATGGATATATGTCCAAACGAGACACTGCTATCAACGCCCGCAGCGCACCCCCTTGTGTTATGTGCGTGTGTGTATGGGTGTGCTGTGTATGCTGTGTGCTGTGCCATGTTGTTTTTTTCGATGTGCTGCGGCACTGTGTGTGCGTGCTATGTGCTGCGGCACTGTGTGTGTGCTGTGTGTTGTGCGTGCTCTGTGCTATACTGTTCATGTCCGCGTTGATGATCGAAGGGAACAGTGGACGTGGGTGAAGACGAGAATCTGGCATCAATGTATGATTTTTCTGGCAGGGAGTCACGGCCCAGAAGAGTCGAAGTGTCTGCGCAGAAGACAGCGCTGCCCCATCAGCACCGACGTGTCTAGAAAAGCTCGAAGTGCATGCGAAGAAAACAGTGCTGCCCCATCAGCACAGACGCGTCTAGAAAAGCAACCGCGGGCTGAGAAGCACCGCGGGCTGAGAGGCGCCGCGGGCTGAGAAGTACCGCGGGCAAAAGTGGGCAAACGCTTCAGCGGCTCGCCGCCTGCCGCGACAGCATCTTGGGCACCCACTCCTGCACCAACTGCAACGCGTTATTCTTGTGCTCATTCCAGAAGCACAACATTGCGGATATCGTGCAGACAGGAACCGACTTGCCATTGCCGCCGGAGCCCGGAGCCCAGTGTCAAAGAGATCGCTTTCAAAGCCTGCTGTTCGCGAAGTTTCGTGGTCGTGCCGGGCATGATCTTTCGCAAGGCAAGGCGCGATCCGCGTGGAACCGGCCACCGACCAGACAAAGCCAAGAGGTCACCAGGCAGCAAACGCGGCACTGTCAGTTTGGAACTGAGCCCAGCCAGCATGGTGATTTCCAGGATTCGCTTGCATTTGTATGCCCCGCATCCATCGACCTGGAATTCGCGCTTGCTTGCCATTTGGAAAACTACTTGAGCAAGGCTGAGCAGCACCTGTCGCCGCTGGGCCGTCTGCAGGGAGGGCGTGCATGAGGAGAGCAGTTGCGCCATCTTGTTGCCGACGACGCGCGTGAACTCAACAAGCTGCGCTGCAATGTTGCCGCGACAGATCTTCCCCGGGTGCTGGCCGCCACGGTGCACGACCTCCGCGGTGTCGAGGTAATGCCTGAAACCTGTCAAGTCGTTTTGAGCTAGGTATGGCGCTGCAGCATCCACGGTCGCTGCCGAGCCCGTCATGGCAGCAATGTAGATCAGACGCACGAGGTGGCGGGAACGAACCAAAACACTCGTGCTGCGCGAAGTCCGCAGGCTGAGAAGCACCGCAGCACCTTTCTCCAGGGATTCCTGCAGTTTGCGTTGATCCTCGGGGTCAAATGGTTGGTGCACAGGGTTTTCTGGCGATCGGATACCTGAAACGAATTCGGACAAGAGCTCTAAATTCACATTGCCATGCAGAGATGCGATGCCTGAACATATACAATCCCGAGCCTGCTTAGCTGCGCATGCCCCACATGCGAAATGCAGTTCTGCGCTCGAAGATTGAGGAGCACTGCGAATGCGACAGCGAACAAGGGCATCATTGTACAAGAAGCGCTCATATCTGCTTGTTGGGGGTTTTGCACCAACTAACAGTGAAGATATGACATTCATCTGAAGCGTAACTTTGCCACCGCGTCTGCGCCCGGAGCGCCTTGCCGCTCTCCTCGCAGCGCGGCGGCGACCTGAAGTTCGCTGGCCGAAATGGAGCTGAGGCGCGTTAATCCACGATGGTTTTCCCTCTGGGCGCGGCCCCGAGGCCCGCCAGGGAGTCCCAAGAAAGGCGAAGAGATTTCCCAGAGGCTCAGGAGGACCGAAGAGGTTTCCCCAGGAAGGCCCTCAGAGGCTCGTCAGAACCCCTCAGAAGGCTCCGAAGGAGCTCCTCAGAACCCCGAAGCGGCCCGAGGAGGCCGTTCAGACGCCCGCGCCCGAGCACGGAAGCAAGCGCCAGCGATGCTACAACATGGGCCGGCGGAATGAGCGAAGCGAATGAAGAGTTGCACTCCTCGGAGTGGCCAAATCTTTCTTCTCCATGCCGGGGGCCAGCGCGGGTCGATACCTTTTGGTCGCAGATTTTTTTTGAAAACCAATTTCTTGACCATCGCTAGTTGGCTGAAAGAACCGTAAATGACTAGGCAGGCTGAGAAGCACCGCGGGGCGTGGTGAAGCAGCGCATTCAATATGCAGAAAAGAAAAGTGGGTTGAGCATACAGAGGCACGGACAACGAAATGGATGATGAATGGATGATTATGAAGGGGCCTGGACAATGACGGCGTGCCAGACCACATCCATGCCTGTCTGCAACCAGTGGACGGTGCGGACAAAGCCCCGGTACGTCTGTTGGGGCCAGCATCCAGAGCGCCGGAAGTGGGCAGAGACGACGAGGCGGGAGACGAGTCTGACGAGGAGAAAGAGACAGACAAAGACGGAGAAGCAGCAGAACAGCCTGACATGGCCTACCTGCATGAGAATGTGGCAGAGTTCACAATTGCAGTGGATCCAGCGCATGACACCGCTCCAGTCCGAATGATGCAAGCGCTGCAAGGCACGCTGGTGGCGCTGCAGGAGCAGGCAGCACGCTATGTAGCGATGTGTAGAAGCATATATGGAAACATTCCCCTTAAGATCCAGATGAGAATCCAGTTGTAGAATTCTGCTGTTCTCGCAGTCGCAGTCGCATTCGCGATGGCAGTCGCAGTGGCAACGGCAGACACAGTCACAGCCTCAGCCTCAGCCTGCCTCAGTATCAGCCTGCCTCAGCCTCAGCCTCAGCCTGCCTCAGCCTCAGCCTCAGCTTGCTTCAGCCTCAGCCTCAGCCACAGCCTGCCTTCAGCCTCGGCCTCAGCCTCAGCCTGCCTCAGCCTCAGCCTGCATCAGCCTCCCTCAGCCCCAGCCTCAGCCTGCCTCAGCCTCAGCCTCAGCCTGCCTCAGCCTCAGCCTCAACCTTTTCCTCAGCATCAGCCTGCCTCAGCCTCAGCATCAGCCTGCCTCGGCCTCAGCCTCAGCCTGCTTCAGCCTCAGCCTCAGTCTGCCTTCAGCCTCGGCCTCAGCCTCAGCCTGCCTCACCCTCAGCCTGCATCAGCCTCAGCCTCAGCCTCAGCCTGCCTCAGCATCAGCCTGCATCAGCCTCAGCCTCAGCCTGCCTCAGCCTCAGCCTCAGCCTGCTTCAGCCTCAGCCTCAGTCTGCCTTCAGCCTCAGCCTCTGTGCCTCAGCCTGCCTCAGCATCAGCCTGCATCCGCCTCAGCCTCAGCCTCAGCCTCAGCCACAGCCTGCCTCAGCCTCAGCCTCAGCCTGCCTCAGCGTCTGCCTCAGCCTGCCTCATCCTCAGCCTCAGCCTCAGCCTCAGCCTCAGCCTCAGCCTGCCTCAGCCTGCCTCAGCCTGCCTCAGCCTCAGCCTGCCTCAGCCTCAGCCTGCCTCAGCCCCAGCCTCAGTCTGCTTCAGTATCAGCTTGCCTAAGCCTCAGCCTCAGCCTGCCTCAGCCTCAGCCTCAGCCTGCTTCAGCTTCAGCCTCAACCTTAGCCTCAGCCTCAACCTTTTCCTCAGCCTCAGCCTCAGCCTGCATCAGCCTCAGCCTCAGCCTCAGCCTGCCTCAGCATCAGCCTGCCTCAGCGTCTGCCTCAGCCTGCTTCAGCCTCAGCCTCAGCCTCAACCTCAGCATCAGCCTCAGCCTGCCTCAGCCTCAGCCTGCCTCAGCCTCAGCCTCAGCCTGCCTCAGCAGCAGCCTGCCTCAGCCTCAGTTGGCTACGGGCATTCAAAATGTGGCCCGGGAATGGAGTTCTGGGAACTCGAAGAGCACGAAGTGGCCTACAGTGGGCTCCGGGCATTCAAAATGTGGCCCGGGAATGGAGTTCTGGGGACTCGAAGACCACGAAGTGGCCTACAGTTGGCTCCGGGCATTCAAAATGTGGCCCGGGAATGGAGTTCTGGGAAATCGAAGAGCACGAGGTGGCCTACAGTTGGCTCCGGGCATCCAAAATGTGGCCCGGGAATGGAGTTCTGGGAAGTCGAAGAGCACGAAGTGTGTGACTGTTTGCAAAAAACGAATGCGGCGGCAGCCGCGGCGGCAGCCTGTCCGGGTCCCGCCCATACCCCCAAGAGGAGTCATGATGCTCTCTTTGGAGACCACAAGAAACCTATCAGCAAGAGCTGTTGGGTAAAAACGACGCAGGAGGAAAAACCGGTCCTGGGGAATGGGTCCAGACCTCTGGGAGTCGACGTCATGAAAAAAATATCCCGGCAAAGCAACCTAACAGCGATGTGTAGAAGCATAGCTGGAGGCATGCAGCAGCAGTAACAGTCACAGTAATAGTAGCAATAAGAAATCAACGCACGGAATTTGAATGGATGTGTGTCCAAACGAGACACTGCTATCAACGCACGGAATTTGAATGGATGTGTGTCCAAACAAGACACTGCTATCAACGCACGGAGCTTGAATGGATGTATGTCCAAACGGGACACTGCTATCAACGCAAGGAATTTGAATGGATACATGTCCAAACGAGACACTGCTATCAACGCCCGCAGCGCACCCCCTTGTGTTATGTGCGTGTGTGTATGGGTGTGCTGTGTATGCTGTGTGGTGTGCCATGTTGTTTTGTGATGTGCTGCGGCACTGTGTGTGCGTGCTATGTGCTGCGGCACTGTGTGTGTGTGCTGTGTGCTGTGCGTGCTCTGTGCTATACTGTTCATGTCCGCGTTGATGATCGAAGGGAACAGTGGACGTGGGTGAAGACGAGAATCTGGTATCAATGTATGATTTTTCTGGCAGGGAGTCACGGCCCAGAAGAGTCGAAGTGTCTGCGCAGAAGACAGCGCTGCCCCATCAGCACCGACGTGTCTAGAAAAGCTCGAAGTGCATGCGAAGAAAACAGTGCTGCCGCATCAGCACAGACGCGTCTAGGAAAGCAACCGCGGGCTGAGAAGCACCGCGGGCTGAGAGGCACCGCGGGCTGAGAAGTACCGCGGGCAAAAGTGGGCAAACGCTTCAGCGGCTCGCCGCCTGCCGCGACAGCATCTTGGGCACCCACTCCTGCACGCACTGCAACGCGTTATTCTTGTGCTCATTCCAGAAGCACAACATTGCGGATATCGTGCAGACAGGAACCGACTTGCCATTACCGCCGGAGCCCAGTGTCAAAGAGATCGCTTTCAAAGCCTGCTGTTCGCGAAGTTTCGTGGTCATGCCGGGCATGATCTTTCGCAAGGCAAGGCGCGATCCGCGTGGAACCGGCCACCGACCAGACAAAGCCAAGAGGTCACCAGGCAGCAAACGCGGCACTGTCAGTTTGGAACTGAGCCCAGCCAGCATGGTGATTTCCAGGATTCGTTTGCACTTGTATGCCCCGCATCCATCGACCTTGAATTCGCGCTTGCTTGCCAGTTGGAAAACTATTTGAACAAGGCTGAGGAGCACCTGTCGCCGCTGGGCCGTCTGCGGGGAGGGCGTGCATGAGGAGAGCAGTTGCGCCATCTTGTTGCCAACGACGCGCATGAACTCAACAAGCTGCGCTGCAATGTTGCCGCGACAGATCTTCCCCGGGTGCTGGCCGCCACGGTGCACGACCTCCGCAGTGTCGAGGTAATGCCTGAGACCTTTCAAGTCGTTTTGAGCTAGGTATGGCGCTGCAGCATCCACGGTCGCTGCCAGGCCCGCCATGGCAGCAATGTAGATCAGACGCACGAGGTGGCGGGAACGAACCAAAACACTCGCGCTGCGCGAAGTCCGCAGGCTGAGAAGCAACGCAGCACCTTTCTCCAGGGATTCCTGCAGTTTGCGTTGATCCTCGGGGTCAAATGGTTGGTGCACAAGGTTTTCTGGCGATCGGATACCTGAAACGAATTCTGACAAGAGCTCTAAATTCACATTGCCATGCAGAGATGCGATGCCTGAACATATACAATCCCGAGCCTGCTTAGCTGCACATGCCCCACATGCGAAATGCAGTTCTGCACTCGAAGATTGAGGAGCACTGCAAATGCGACAGCGAACAAGGGCATCATTGTACAAGAAGCGCTCATATCTGCTTGTTGGGGTTTTTGCACCAACTAACAGTGAAGATATGACATTCATCTGACGCGTAACTTTGCCACCACGTCTGCACCCGGAGCGCCTTGCCGTTCTCCTCCCAGCACGGCGGCGACCTGAAGTTCGCTGGCCGAAATGAAGCTGAGGCGCGTTAATCCACAATGGTTTTCCCTCTGGGCGCGGCCCCGAGGCCCGCCAGGGAGTCCCAAGAAAGGCGAAGAGATTTCCCAGAGGCTCAGGAGGACCGAAGAGGTTTCCCCAGAAAGGCCCTCAGAGGCTCGTCAGAACCCCTCAGAAGGCTCCGAAGGAGCTCCTCGGAACCCCGAAGCGGCCCGAGGAGGCCGTTCAGACGCCCGCGCCCGAGCACGGAAGCAAGCGCCAGCGATGCTACAACATGGGCCGGCGGAATGAGCGAAGCGAATGAAGAGTTGCACTCCTCGGAGTGGCCAAGTCTTTCTTCTCCATGCCAGGGGCCAGCGCGGGTCGATGCCTTTTGGTCACAGATTTTTTTTGAAAACCAATTTCTTGACCATCGCTAGTTGGCTGAAAGAACCGTAAATGACGAGGCAGGCTGAGAAGCACCGCGGGGCGTGGTGAAGCAGCGCATTCAATATACAGAACAGAAAAGTGGGTTGAGCGTACAGAGGCACGGACAACGAAATGGATGATGAATGGATGATTATGAAGGGGCCTGGACAATGACGGCGTGCCAGACCACATCCAAGCCTGTCTGCAACCAGTGGACGGTGCGGACAAAGCCCCGGTACGTCTGTTGGGGCCAGCATCCAGGGCGCCGGAAGTGGGCAGAGACGACGAGGCGGGAGACGAGTCTGACGAGGAGAAAGAGACAGACAAAGACGGAGAAGCAGCAGAACAGCCTGACATGGCCTACCTGCATGAGAATGTGGCAGAGTTCACAGTTGCAGTGGATCCAGTGCATGACATCGCTCCAGTCCGAATGATGCAAGCGCTGCAAGGCACGCTGGTGGCGCTGCAGGAGCAGGTTGCACGCTATGTAGCGATGTGTAGAAGCATATATGGAAACATTC
>CAUYUJ010008874.1:25000-37576 GCA_963575745.1 Prorocentrum cordatum | reverse complement strand
TCTCCTCCTTCTCCTGCTCCTCCCCCTTCCTCATCCTCCTCTTCCTCCTCGTCCTCGTCCTTGTTCTCGTCCTCGTCCTCCTCCTCCTCCTCCTCCTCCTCCTCCTCCTCCTCCTCCTCCTCCTCCTCCTTCATTGCCTCCTCCTCCGTTCTTGCCTCCTCTCCTTGGCCCAGTTGCGCCTCCTGAAGGGGCCGTCTCTCCCACTCTGGCGGGGGGCGACTCCATGCGGCGGAGGGGCCGTATCCTCCTCGTCCTCCTCTTTGGCCTGGTCAGGGTGGTTTCCTGCATCCTAAACCGCTGCCGCCGCCGCCAGACAGAAAAAGGTCGCCGCCGCCGTCGACGCCGCACCCGTCACCGCTGCGGGGGCCAGCGGGCCCCCGGAGGCGTTCCGCGGGCCTCCGGGGGCCTCTGCGGTGGCCCCCCGAAGCCTCCGGAACTGACCTCCTGAGCTCCGGAAGCCCCCGGGGACTTCCGAGGACCGCTGGAGGAGGCCTCTGAGCTCCAGAGGCCCAGGGGACTTCCGAGGCCGTCGCGGCCGCCGCAGCGGCCTCCGCCGCCGTTGTCGTCGTGATCGTCGTGGTCGACGAGGACGTCGCCGTCGTCGTGGACGGCGACGGCGACGGCGACGGGGAAGTTGGCGACGACAACGATGACGACGACGACGACGACGACGACGACGACAACGGCGGCGGCGACGGCGACGGCGACGGCGACGGCGACGGCGACGGCGACGGCGACGGCGACGACGACGACGACGACGGCGACGACGACGACGGCGAGGACGGCGACAACGCGGCGACGTCGACGGCGACGGCGGCGGCGGCGAGCGCCTCGAACGTCCGCGCGCGGGCGTCCGCGCGGGCGTCGAGGTCCTCCAGGCGCCGCTCGGCGTCCTGGCCGGCGCCGCGCCGGGGGGGGGGCGCTGCAGGGCCCTCGGAGCTGTTTGGCTGGGGGGGGTACATTCGAACCCTACCCCACCCTCCCCCTCAGAACCCGTGGGGGGCAGGGGTAGGGTTCGCATGTGGCCCCCTATTGGCGGCCCTTTGGCCCGCAAAACTTGAAAGTCCGCGAGCGCCGAGTGGTCCAGGGCAGTCAGACGCCGGCCATCAGGCGGTGGGACGCACCGGGAGCGACTTGAGACGCTCAAGCGAACAGGACGAAACGCGAGGGAGGGACAGGGAGGAGCCGGCTCAGAACGCAAGTCGGCCCCCCAAACAGAAAAGAACCGCGCCGGAACTCTCGTCGTTTTCTGGCGTCGGAAAGCCGCCTCAGGGCACTGGGAGCGCCAAGCAACGATTTAGCAACAAGCCCCCTCGGAGGGCCTCGAGGGAGGGCCCACCCCCTCGTTGTAGAGCGTTCCAGAGCGCTCCGGAGAGGCTGCGGCGCCCAACAAATCCTCGAGAATCACCGGATCTCAAAGATCCCCGATTTATCAGTTCGAATTCCTCCCCATCACCCATTAACTGGAAAAGAATGGCTTCCATGTCACTTTCTTGGCCCCTCACGGGTACTTCATTAATTTCCTTGTATGGCCCCTCCATTTCTACTACATTTAGCTCGGCGCATATTCGCGCCCAACTTGTTCCTGCTCAAGGCACTTCGAAATCCACTTGCCCCGGTCGGCGCCATGGTCGCAACCAACACCGCACCCATGTAGAGCATTTCAGTCCCCTTGATCCCTGACCTTGCCTCCCCGTTCCTTCTTCCTGTCGCCTGATACTGCTTCCTGCACCCCTGGGCCCCTTTTCACTGGCCCCGGCGGGTCGGCACAGCGCGCGGCCTGAACTTTTGCCGGCAACCTCGCCCACTCCGACGCTGCAGCACCCCGGCCAAGGCAGGGGCTGCCCCAACAACTGCGCGGGACCTCCGGGACCCCCCGCCCCCCCTTGGCCAGAAGCAACCTCGCTGGCACTCCTGGAGAATCGGGCAGCGACGCGGCCTCCTCCTCCTCCTCCTCCTCCTCCTCCTCCTCCTCCTCCTCCTCCTCCTCCTCCTCCTCCTCCTCGCCTTTATTCAAGAGGCCCACACCACTCCGCCGATCCCCCAGAAGACGGGCGGGAGTCCACGGTCGAAGCGTCGTGGGATCCTTGGGCTCTACCTGGGGCCTCTCGCGGGCGTCTCGTGAGCTATCTCGGCGCCTGGCGGAGCCTCACGGAGGCAGTCTCGGAGGGCCGCTCGGGGGCTGCTGGTGGCCCTTGATGCGGCCTCTTTGAGGGGGGGGATGTTCGGTTCGCGTGTTCCCTCTTTGCCCCTACTGGGGCCCTCTTGGGGCGACCTTGGGCCATCTTGGGTCCCTCTCTGGGCCGTCTCGGGCCGCCCTGGGGCCCTCGAACAAGGCCTCTGGGGCAGGTTTTGAAGCGATCTGCGGGGCCTTTTGGACCGCCTTCGAGCGTCGGAGGCTCGAGAAGACGATGCCCCTGGAAACACTTGACAAATGTTGGAAAACCATGCATGTTTGCCTGTGGGGGCTCTCTTGGGAAGGCTCTCGGGGTATCTCGAAGGCTTCTTGGGGCCTCCTGGGGGCCTCTTGAGGCGATAGCCTCGGATGTTCGGTTCGCGTTCCCTCTCTTGGACTCATGGTGGGGCCGTATTGGGGCCCTCTTGCGCCGTCTCGGGGCGCTCTTGGGCCGTCGTGCGGCCCTCTTGAAGGTCTCTTGGACTGCTTTGGGGGCCTCTTTGGAGCCCCTTGAGCCGTCATGGAGCGTCGGGGAGCAGAGAAGGCGAGACCGCCAAAATCCTTTAAATCGGTGCCCTTTTTGGAAAATCTCTCGGGGTGTTCCGCAGGCGTCTTGGAGCGTCCTGGAGACATCGCAAGCGTCTTGGGCCTCACCGATTCGGAGCCGTCTTGGAACATATTTTAGGGGAACAAATGCGAACCCTACCCCTACCCCCCACGATTTCTGAGGGGGAGGGTGGGGTTCACTTCGTTCGGGAGCTCCAGAGCGAAGTGAACCCCACCCTCCCCCTCAGAAATCGTGGGGGGCAGGGGTAGGGCTCGCATGTGGTCCCCGGTCTTTGGGGCCGTCTTGGGGCCCTCTCGGGGCCGCCTCGGGGCGCCTCGTGGGCCGTCCCGGGACGCTCCGAGGACGCCTCGGGGCCCTACTGGAGGCCACGTGGGCTCCATTTAGGGCCTTTTGGTGACCTCCTGGACCGTCCTGGAGCGCCGGGAATCAGAGAAGGAAGGGGCCCCAGGACACACAAATAAATGCGCACAAGTAAAAGGATTCTGCATCGTCTCCCATATTTTCTATGTTTTTGTCTTCCCCCCCACTTCCCATATTCTCCCATATTTTCCTGGGAGTCGACGATTAATTGTGTTTGTGTTTTTCTTTCCCTCCTGAGAGAAGGCGAGAACGCCAAAACCCTTGGGAAACCTACGGGGAACCGTTGATTTGCGCCTCCCGGGGCCCTATTGAGAAGGCTCTCGGGGCGTCTAGACAGCGTTTTGGGACGTCTCGGAGCCACCGCAAGCGTCGTGGGCCCATCGCTCAGCGACCTTGGACCGTCTTGGAACGTCTTCGAGGCCACGGACGGCAGATTTGGAAGCTCCAGAACCTCCAGGGGCGCGCCGGCGAGTCCAGACACCGCCCCTGTCAAACGAGACGCTGGACCCTGGGGGAAGGGGAATGGGGGAGGGGGGCAGCCAATCATCTCACACCCCTTCTCACCCCTGGCAAACGGAGGTCGGCGGACCTCCTGCTTCCATCCTGGCCGTTCGCTTCCTGGGTAATATCCTAATACGCCCCTTTGAACCCTCCCTTGCTGCGACACCCTGGACAACCCTTGCCCTGCGAACTTCCCTTGTATCCTCCGGCTTGCATCCTCTCTGGTAAACCCTAGGACCTTCAAATTGTCTTTTTTTCCCACATGTTTTTCCTGTCGTGGTGCCTTTGGTGGCACAATATTTGGCAATACGCCCGTGTCTTCCCCGTTTGTAACACGTGCGTCGTTTGCCTTTACCTTCTCCTCTTCTCACTTCGCTAGCGTTGCCATTTCAGCTCATATCCTCAGCATTCCAAATCCACCAAATCCCGTTTTCGTCGTAATAACCTGAATCATTGACGCTAGTGTCCCACTTAACCCTGTCCTCGTCGTTTACTTGGCCGATCCCCATTGAATCTTTGTTTTTTTGAGATGTCAGCGTTTACTATTTTCTTCCTCGCCCAATCTTCGCACTTCACAACGAACTTCTGGCAGGCATCCAGATTTAACGGTTCTGGAATATCGAAACTATCCTGTTGCCAGTCGTCGGACAAATCGCCCGCATGAGTCAGAATGATCCTCACCGCAGTAACTCTGAACGGTAAGGGTAACGAATATGCAGAATCACCCCTTCCCAAGGCACTCCGTTGTTCGAACTGGGTCGCCACATCGTTCACCTTCTTGAGCTTTTCACATTTCATGCCCAAGTTCATATCCTGTGAACAAAAAACGACCCCTGTAACGGTGGAATAAGATTTGATATATCTTCTGGTCAGCCATCCAACTGTCACCTTCGCGTAAACCCTTGAGCGTTCCCGGGGGCTCTGTTCACCCCAATTCGTCATTAGATAAATACCACAAGTGCTCAAATTTGACGTGTGTCATCCTCTTGTTTCTTGGTTTGCGACGTTTTGGTGTCCTCGTCCAGCGTCGACCTCCTGCTCATGATCTTTATCAGATCGTCATCTTCGTCATTGGGCAACGCCCCGTCCATTGTTTCGAGATTGTTCCTCACATTCTCTCGGGCTACCCGATACCAGCGCTTTCTTTGAGCGAGTGTATTCGACGGTTGTTCGCTGCCTTCCTTAAGCCTGGCCCTGTAACCTGAGAACGTTATTAATTGTTCAAGAACCTTGTATTCGCTCACGGGTTTGCTTCCACCTCCGCCTGCCCTCGCCGTGTATTCGCTTACGGGTTTGCTCCCACCTCCGCCTGCACTGGCGTTTCCTGTAGACTGTATTGCCTCAGCTGCATTAGTAGCATGATCCGAGGTGTTCGCTTGATTTTGGTACACTCTACCCACATGTTCTTTCAACTTATCGAGCTGCCCCTCGCAATACACGTTGCGGCTGACAACTGAAATCAGGAGAGCATTCACTTCACAGCACGCATAATCGTTGCCAATACTCCTGGTGCCTTGTGTAGTAGCACTGCGCTGGAAGGATACATTCATGCCTTCGTGGTTTGCCTTGACCACCATGCTAACATACGTGAAGTCTCCGTTGTGGCAACCGGCGTTGCACAATTCCGCGACGCTGTTCGTGCTCAGGGCGTACCATGCCTCTCGGACTTCGGATAATGTTACATCGAAACCTGGGTCGGCTGCGCCAGGGTTCGGTGGTGCCGCTGCGGCTGCCGCTGCGGCCATTGCCGTAAGGGAAGTGTTTCGCGGAGCTAACCACTCGCACTGGAACCCGTGGGGCAAACCACGGGCCCCGCCACCATGAAAACATGGTAGGAGCCTTTTTTCCCTGGAGGCAAGTTGGACTTGAGCCAAACACTTGCGGCGAACGAGTAACATGCACAACCGGAACTCCTACACAACGATTTCTACATCGTCCATAACAGATCCGACCCCCCCAATCGGAACGCTATAATCTGGTTTTTCCTCCTCCTCCTCCTCCTCCTCCTCCTCCTCCTCTTCCTCCTCCTCCTCCTCCTCCTCCTCCTCTACTCCTTGCTCCTTATGAGCAATTAGTTCATTCCTGTCGCACTCCGAGGCCAGTCGGAAGGGTGGGCTGGGCGTTTCGCGTAAAACTTCCTTATCACTTATGAGCCCGAAGCGTCGAAACTGGCAACACTTTCACAGATGGTAGGCGGGTGGTTTCCAAACTGTGGCTCTCGCCTTAGCGCCAGACACACACACACACACACACACACTCGCTGAAACAACTGCAAGGGTCTCACGGGTTGAAAGCGGGTGGTGTTCAAAATGTGGCTCTCGCCATAGCGCCGCGCACATTTGTTTCCTCATAAATAATTCCTCCGTGTCGCGCCCCGAGGCCAGTCGGAAGGACAGGCTGGGCGTTTCGCCTTCGACTTCTTCACCACTCATGATCCTGAAAATTACAAATTGGAAACAGCTTCATGAATGGAGGGCGGGTCGTTTCCAAGATGCGGTTCTCGCCTCAACGCCGCGCACACTCGTCTTAAACACTTGCAAAAGCTTCACGGATTGAAGACGGGTCGTTTTCACAACGTGGCTCTCGCCCAAGCGCCGAACAATCTCTAACGTCGCAACGCGGCAGGGGCAATCCGCACTCGAGCTCGGGTGGTCTGGGCAGCGGAAAGTGCAAATTAACCGGCGGCAAGAGGGAAAGACAGGCAAAATCGGCCGCGAGAGAAAAAGGAGGGAGGCGAAGGCACTCATATGGCGAAGTGCGTGGCCGTTAGCGCCGAGCACATTCGTCTGAACATAATGCCGGAGCTTCATGGATTGAAAAGGCGGACTGTTTTTTAAATGTGGCTCTCGCCTTCGCGCTGCGCGCAATCGTTCTAAGCCGCGAGAACTTCACGGATTGAGGGCGGGTTGTTTTCAAAATGTGGCTCTCGCCTTAGCGCCGCGCGCATTCGTCTTGAATGATTGCATGGGATTCACGGATTGAAAGCAGCTAGTTGTAAAGATACTGTTCCGCCTCAGCGCCGTGCACAGTCGTTTAAAACATTTGCACGAATCACATAGGATCCCATGATTAACGCACCAGAAAAAATGTTTGAGAACGGTTCAGGGCTGCCAGAGCGCAACACTTACGTTGCTTCGCGGTGCCGACGTCCCAGGAATGGTTTTCTGGCACGGTTCAGGATCGTTCAGACGCAATAGTCAGGTTGATCCGTGGCGCTGAAATTCCGAAAACGGTGTTTTGTCACGCTTCAGGATATTCGAACGATTGTCTCCCAACGGAGCACTTCCCTCAGTGGGAATGAACCCTTCTACGCGGTCTATGAAAACGGAGCTTGGAGGGAGGGTGTATTTCCAACGTCGTTGATGAGTCTTGGGTTGCCACTGTTCCTCCTCCTCCTCCGCCCCCTCCCCCTCCTCCTCTTCCTCCTGCGATCGTACCACGGCGAGCTCAGTCTTATCCACTGCTACTACTGCTATTACTACTTGAACTACTGCTGCCGCTGCTCCCAGCCGCGGTCCTTGCCGAAGCCGTGGGACGGGTGGCGGTAGAAGTCGCCGCATGCGGGCGCAAAACATGGACGGTGCGAAAGAGAGACGAGCGGAGCTGGGGAAGGAGGGCGGAAGCGGCATCCCAGGAGAGAGGGTGGGTTCGACATGGGCAAGAGTGAAAAAGTAAAAGGCAGAAACGATTATCTTCAATGATTCAGCTGTGGGGTGACGGAGGCCTAATCGGTGAATGGGGCATTCTGGAAACGGGTGGCCGTGAAACTCCTGTAATAACCCCCAGAACCGAGGACAGATGAGGTAGTGGGCCTGAGAGTCTAACCCATCTGCGCATCCGAACATACATCTCTGACACTGCTGGAATCGCGATTGAGTCGCCCAAGCTCCAGCAAGTGTTTTCAGCACAGCTTGCCTCCAAGCAGGAGGAAGAGATAAAACAACTGCCTTGACCTGCGGCCAGCAGATCGCATCCAACTGCCGTGTCGGGACATTGGGGAAGAGGTGGGCGAGACGGGCTCGGAACGTCGGAGCGAGCGAGGGAGGAAAGAGGGAAGACATGAGGCTCTCGGCGGCGGCACGCTGGATCTTCTTGCCCTCACGCTGGGCCTCCAGTGCACACTGCAACGCACGGTGGCCAGCCTTCGCAAAATGCGGATCGTTGCTGAAACCTGTCGACGCAGCATGCAAAGTGTCGCGGATCGGGGGCTCTGTCCAGAATTCTGGGCAGCGGCGGCCTCTACTTATATCTTCAAGGGAAAGCTCTGACCCCGCCTCCGAGAGCCGAGCAACGCAAGACCGCCATACCGAGAACGCGCTGATTGACGCTCGAATGAGCGTCGCCAGGTTGAGCACAAGAATACTTCGGAGGCGAGGGCCGCCCCAGCTTTTGAGTGAGAAGAACGCCTGACGAGACAGCGAGCAGTGCGGCATCTTTAAAATCGAAGCGAAAATAGCATGCTCTTTTGGAAGCACTGTCTTGGGGATCCGACAGAACTGAGCGATGCACCCCAAACAGGAGAGAGCACGCGAGTCGCATAAAGTGGTGGCGATGGCTGCGGGTGCTCCAGACTGGGCGATGCTGAACGATCGTTTCGCCCATTTGGCCAATGGCGCATCCCAGGAGGACGGGGACGCAGCAGGCCCTAGAAAGACACCTAAGTAGAGCAGCTTGGGAACTATGCATATATCTGACCACCCGGGCAGGTGCTGATTGATCCAGCTCTTATAAGTCTTGGCGACAGCCTCTGGGAAGGGTCCGCTTAATGGCACTAGTTTACATGTACTCAGTTTGAGGGTTAGGTTGGCCACCCGTTTCGAAGCCCGAAAAACCGTATATAATTTTCTGAGGGCGGTCAGATCTCGAATCACACTGCCTTTATCGTCCGCGCAGGCCCTCACAAGGCCCAGCTGCTTCTTCTCGAGGAGGGTTTCGAAGTGTTCGACGAATGGATGAGACGCCACCGCATATAAGGTCCCGCTCGCAGGACACCCTTGGACAATCCCCGACTCGACGAGGTAAAGGAAAATCATGCACTGCCCGAGCTGGACGTAGCACGCGACCTGCGTGTAAATAAACTCCAGAAACTCGAAGAGGGGCTGGGGGAGGTTGAGCGATTTCAGGATGAGGAAGATCCAGTGCTGGGAGATGGAGGGGAAGGCCTGGCCGTAGTCGAAAGAGAGAAGAGCAGGGAGCCTGGAAGTGCAATCTGGCATCATCGATGTGATCCGTGCCTCGGTATCGAGCTCTATAATGTTGTCCCCGAAATTTCGCTTGGGCACGAAGCCCCTCTGGGCCCGATGTATGAATCCTGGAAGAGCCCTCGTCAGAGGTTGTATGACGACCGAAGTTAAGATCTTGCAGTCAGTGCTCTTTAGTCCCAAGGGGCGGGTTCCACTGGCATATCGGATCACTTTGTCGTTATCCTCGGGCTCGGAGCCCTTGACCAAGAAAGCGCCAAGCATCTGGTTGAAACCGAAGAGGGGAGGGTTGCCAGCCAGGTTCCAGTCCAACGTACTGCTCAAAACCTTCGGGCCCAAGGGATGGAATTTCCAGGCCCAGTAAGGGAGGCCATCTGGTCCAGGGGCGCTCGGCGAAACTCTGTCCAGGAAACGAGCTATACTTGCTTCCGATGGTGGCGGCAGCCCTGAAAGGTCGATGCTTGGCTTGAATCTCTGGGCGCACTGGAAGGCGGCAGGCTTGTCGATCTTCGCCTCCGCAAAAACTGGACCCCAATGCTGTCCTCCTCCTCTTCCTCCTCCTCCTCCTTCTGATCCCCCTCCTCTTCCTCCTCCTCCGCCTCCTCCCCTGCATATTCGGATTAGTTGTATCATGTTTCGCCTTAGTATTCCCAACCCTCCTTGGTTGGGTATTCGTTTTGAATAGAGCAGCGCGGTCGCGTCTCCTCCCGCCTCCCTCCAGCCTCCTGCATGCCTCCTCCTGTTTTGCCTGCGGGGGGCTGCGATCTGTGAAACTGTCGCCACTTTCGAGGCCTGCTGGGGGGTCCTGCATAGAGGGTAACCGCGGCAGATTCAACTTAGACCTCGCCATCCCTGGGGGGCTGCGATCTGTGAAACTGTCGCCACTTTCAAGGCCTGCTGGGGGTCCTGCAAAGAGGGTACCCGCGGCAGATTCAAATTAGACCTCGCCATCCCTGGGGGGCTGCGATCTGTGAAACTGTCGCCATTTTCGAAGCCTGCTGGGGGGTCCTGCATAGAGGGTAACCGCGGCATATTCAAATTAGACCTCGCCATCCCTGGGGGGGGGAGGGGGGGGCTGCGATCTGTGAAATTGTCGCCACTTTCGAGGCCTGCTGGGGGGCTCAGCATAGAGGGTAACCGCGGCAGATTCAAATTAGACCTCGCCATCCCTGGGGGGGGTGGGGGGGGGCTGCGATCTGTGAAACTGTCGCCACTTTCGAGGCCTGCTGGGGGGTCCAGCATAGAGGGTAACCGCGGCAGATTCAAATTAGACCTCGCCATCCCTGGGGGGGGGGGTGCTGCGATCTGTGAAACTGTCGCCACTTTCGAGGCCTGCTGGGGGGCCTCAGCATAGAGGGCAACCGCGGCAGATTCAAATTAGACCTCGCCATCCCTGGGGGGGGGGGGCTGCGATCTGTGAAACTGTCGCCACTTTCGAGGCCTGCTGGGGGGTCCAGCATAGAGGGCAATCGCGGCAGATCCAAATTAGACCTCGCCCTCCCTGGGGGGCTGCGATCTGTGAAACTGTCGCCACTTTCGAGGCCTGCTGGGGGGCCCAGCACAGTGGGCACGCGGCAGATCAAATTAGACCTCGCCATCCCTGGGGGGCTGCGATCTGTGAAACTGTCGCCACTTTCGAGGCCTGCTGGGGGGCCCAGCACAGTGACGCCACGGGCGGATTCAAATTAGACCTCGCCATCCCTGGGGGGCTGCGATCTGTGAAACTGTCGCCACTTTCGAGGCCTGCTGGGGGGCCCAGCACAGTGACGCCACGGGCGGATTCAAATTAGACCTCGCCATCCCTGGGGGGCTGCGATCTGTGAAACTGTCGCCATTTTCGAGGCCTGCTGGGGGGCCCAGCACAGTGAGGGCCACGCGCGGATTCAAATTAGACCTCGCCATCCCTGGGGGGCTGCGATCTGCGAAACTGTCGCCATTTTCGAGGCCTGCTGAGGGGGGCCAGCACAGCGAGGGCCACGCGCGGACCCAAATTAGACCTCGCCATCCCTGGGGGGCTGCGATCTGCGAAACTGTCGCGATTTTCAAGGCCTGCTGGGGGGCCCAGCACAGTGAGGGCCACGGGCGGGCCCAAATTAAACCTCGCCGCCCCTGGGTGGCTGCGATCTGCGAAACCGTCGCCATTTTCGAGGCCTGCTGGGGAGCCCAGCACAGTGAGGGCAACGGGCGGACCCAAATTAAACCTCGTCATCCCTGGGGGGCTGCGATCTGCGAAACTGTCGCCATTTTCGAGGCCTGCTGGGGGGCCCAGCACAATGAGGGCCACGCGCGGACCCAAATTAGACCTCGCCCTCCCTGGGGGGCTGCGATCTGTGAAACTGTCGCCACTTTCGGGGCCTGCTGGGGGGCCCAGCACAGTGAGGGCCACGCGCGGATTCAAATTAGGCCTCGCCATCCCTGGGGGGGCTGCGATCTGCGAAACTGCCGCCATTTTCGAGGCCTGCTGGGGGGCCCAGCACAGTGAGGGCCACGGGCAGATTCAAATGAGACCTCGCCGTCCCTGCGGGGCTGCGATCTGTGAACCTGTCGCCACTTTCAGGGCCTGCTGTGATCCCCGTTTTCGAAGTGGCTAGGAGTGCTCAGGAATTGTAAATCATCAGCTTTATCAAGCCCTTTTCCTGTAGCCAGTGTCCTGCGAGTCTCCCGAATTCCGTCTGCAGACATATGTAACCCTCGCTCCGTCACCGCCCCCTTATAAAGCATCCTAAACTATTTGCGCCCCGCTTTTGCGCAGGGGTTGGGTACGTCGCCAGGGTAATTTTTTACTAGCATGATTCGCCGTATGAGTCTTATTACCACAACCATGTGTATTACTGTTGTTCGTGGTATCTATATTATTATGAGTAGTCGTAAAAAAATACTATCACTAGTACTATTACGATTACTTTTACTACCACTACTACTACTACTACTACTACTACTACTACTACTACTACTACTACTACTATTACTACTACTACCACTACTACTACTACTACTACTACCACTACCACTACTACTACTACTACTACTACTACTACTACTACTACTACTACCACCACTACGACTACTACTACTACTACTACTACTACTACTACCACTACTACTACTACTACTACTACTACTACTACTACTACTACTACTACTACTACTACTGAGACTAGTACTACTACTATTACTACTATTACTACTACTACTACTACTACTACTACTACTACTACTACTACTACTACTACTACTGCTACTACTACCACGACGACTAAGACGACTACTACTACTACTACAATTACGACTACTATGACTAGTACGATTACGAGCACTATTACTATTACTAATACTAATACTAATACGAATATTGATACTAATACTGATACAATTACTATTACTACTACTAGTACTACTACTACTACTACTACTACTACTACTACTACTACTACTACTACTACTACTACGATTAATATTACTATTACGATTACTAATACTATTACTATTACTATGAATATTACTATTACTATGACTATTTCTATTACTATTACTATTACTATTACTATTACTATTACTATTACTATTACTATTACTATTACTATTACTATTACGATTACGATTAATATTACGATTAAGATTACGATTACGATTACGATTACGACTACTATTACTAATACTATAACTACAAATATTACTAGTATTACTAATACTATTACGGTTACTGTTACTATTACTATTACTATTACTAGTACGATTAATACTATTACTAGTACTAGAACTGTTACTAT
>CAUYUJ010008874.1:0-17500 GCA_963575745.1 Prorocentrum cordatum | reverse complement strand
CGAAAGACCCGACCATATGCAGTTGAGAGTAACGTAGTGATATATGCCGTCCTCGGCTGAGTTGCCTATGGGGCCACGAACCGTGTGAGGGGTGCGCCGACATGGGGTGGAACTGCATGCGAACTTTGCCACTGGGGCACTGGGGCACTGGGGCCTTCGGTGGAGCTCCCTATAGCGCCACGAAACGTGGGAGGGGTGCGCCGAAATGGGGGTGGAACTGCATGCGAATTTGTCATATGGGGCCTTCGGTAGAGCTCCCTATGGGGCCACGAACCGTGTGAGGGGTGCGCCGAAATGGGGGGAACTGCATGCGAACTTTGCCACTGGGGCCTTCGGTGGACCTCCCTATGCATTATGGGGCCACGAACCGTGTGAGGGGTGCGCCGATATGCGGGTGGAACTGCATGCGAACTTTGCCACTGGGGCCTTCGGTGGAGCTCCCTACGGCGCCACGAACGGTGTGAGGGGTGCGCTGGAATGGGTTTGGAACTGCATGCGAACTTTGCATCTGGGGCCTTCGGTTGAGCTCCATACGGGGCCACGAACCGTGTGAGGGGTGCGCCGACATGGGGGTGGAACTGCATGCGAACTTTGCCTCTGGGGCCTTCGATGGAGCTCTCTATGGGGCCACGAACCGTGTGAGGGGTGCGCCGACATGGGGGTGGAACTGCATGCGAACTTTGCATACGGGGCCTTCGGTAGAGCTCCCCATGGAGCCACGAACCGTGTGAAGGGTGCGCCGACATGGGGGTGGATGCGAACTTTGCCACTGGGGCCTTCGGTGGAGCTCCCTATGGCGCCACAAACCGTGTGAGGGGTGCGCCGGAATGGGATGGAACTGCATGCGAACTTTGCATCTGGGGATTTTGGTGAATTTCGGTGGAGCTCCCTATGGGGCCACGAACCGTGTGAGGGGTGCGCCGGAATGGGGGGTGGAACTGCATGCGAACTTTGCATCTGGGGCCTTCGGTGGAGTTCCCTATGGGGCCACGAAACGTGAGGGATGTGCCGCAACAGATATGCGCGGGGCGCAGAGGCGCAGAGGACCCGACACCACAGGATGGTTAGGAAAAACAAAAATCATATGTAAAAACCACAAAAAATGGGATCGGAGCCTTTCTTATTGACCTCCGGTTGCGAAAAAAACAGACGGCAGTTTCATGAATGCTACCGGAGAAAAACCCCAAACAGAATATGTTTAGGGCTATAGTGCTATGGGCCTATAGGGCTATAGGGCTATAGGGCTGTAGGGCTGTAGGGCTATAGGGCTATAGGGCTATAGGGCTATACGGCTATGAGGCTTCAAAGCTATAGGCTTATAGGGCGACACGGCTATAGGGCTATAAGGCTATTACGGCTGTAGGGCTATAGGGCTATAGGGCTATAGGGCAACAGGCTATAAGGCTATAGGGCTATCAAAAATTAGAGTTTTAGGGCTATGGGGAACCGGGGCACCTGGGCACCCGGGCACATGAGCACTCTGGCACCTGGGCATCCAAGCACCTGGGCACCCTGGCACCTAGGCACCCGGGCACCCGGGCACACCGGCACCCGCCGGGCACCCTGGCACCCGGGCACCCGGGCACCTGGGCACCTGGGCACCTGGACACCTGGGCGTGCCGCCGAAATCGGCGCCACAGCTAACCGAACCATATGATACCAGAGAAAAACCCAATCCTAACCTTTTTAAGGCTATAAGGCTATGGGGCTATAGGGCTGTAGGGCTGTAGGGCTATAAGGCTACAGGGCTATGAGGCTATAGGGCTATAGGGCTAGTGGGCTATAGGGCTATAGGGCTGTAGGGCTATAGGGCTATCAAGGTTACGGGGGACATCAGGTTATAAGGCTATGGGGCTATAGGGCTATGGAGCTATAGGGCTATAGAGCTATGAGGCTATAGGACTATCGGGCTATACAACTATAGGGCTACCGGGCACCCGGGCACGCGGGCACCTGGGCGCGCCGCCGAAATCGGCGCCACAGCTAACCGAACCATACGATACCGGAGAAAAATCCCAAACATCATCTTTGTAAAGCTATAGGGCGATGGGACTATAGGGAAATAGGGCTATAGGGTTATAAAGTTTTGGGGGTATAGGGCTATAGGGCTATAGGGCTGGATGTTGTAGGGCTGTAGGGCTACAGGGCTATCGAATTAAGTATATAAACCTATAGGGATGTAGGGCTATAAGGCTGAGGGATATAGGCCCTCCTCCTTCCCCCTCCTCATCCTCCTGCTGCATCTTCTCCATGTGCATTTCCCCTTTCCCCTTGTCGGGGCAAGCAAATCGATGTTCCTCGGCGCCGTCCCCGCCTGGGCCTGCGCGCGCACGTTCGCCGGCTGGGTCACGAAGCCTTTGGGCCAATCCCGCGGGCCACGCCTTCGGGGCAACCCTGCCGGCCGCCAGGGCGCGCGGGCAGGCCGTCGGGACAACCCCGCCGGCCAAGACGTCGGGGCACGCCCGCAGGGCTCGAGGCTGGCGCGGCCGCGCACGTCGATTGTCCTTGGCGCAGCTCCCACTGCGGTCGGAATGGGGGCGCATTCTCCGATGTCAAGATCGCGAAGCCGCTGGGGCAACCTTGCGGGCCAGGCCGTTGGGACAACCCTACGAACCGCTGGGGCGCGGAAGCAAGCACTTCGGACAGCCCCGCTGGTCTCAACCTGGTCGCAGCCGCGCTCAAGCGGCAGGCAATGCGAAGCCCACCTCTGCCGCGAGCTGTTCCGCTTCAGCCCTGGAGCTGCCCGCTCTTTTGTCGAACTCCCCGAACGCCTTCCGCAGGGAAGCCGCTGTAGCAACTTGCCGGCCACTTCAGTGCTGCGACATGCTCATCACAGCCCGTCGGCCTTCGCTCTCCGCCACTGAGACCTCTTGGAGACGTGGGCGCCCAAGCTGTGCGCGTCAAACCCCCCTAGGGAGAAGCTCAAAAATCCCTCGCGGTTCTTTCACACACGAACCGATTGGTTCCCGCTCGAAACTTCCCCGCCATTCACTCACAGACCGTGCCTCCGCTGCAGACGTCCCTCACGCTAACAAACATCAGGGGCCCAAACGCGAATACAACTACAGCATCCCGATGACCCGCTCGGATTAATAACAGGAGCCCCATAGGAAGGGGACTCCCACATGACACTTCCTGAAAATCCATTCGCTGACGAGGCTCCCGCATGAGAGTCCCTCCATACTCAAGCTCGCGTCGGCCAATGACCGGCTCGGATTAAAAACATGAGCTGCGGGCCCCTGAAGGAAAGGGCGCCCGCCTGAGACTTCCTCGCAATTCACTTACAAATGAGGTTCCCGCTCCAAACTTTCGCCAGATTCAAACTTGAAGAAGCCAAAAACTGACGATAACCGCAGGATTTCAATCATCCGCTCGGATTAACAACATGAACTGTGGGCCCCACAGGTAGGGGGGTCCCGCCTGAGAGTTCCTCCAATTCACTTACAGACGAGGGTCCCGCCCGAGACTTTCTCCAGACTCAAGCTTGACAGGGCCACAAGCAACGACAGTTGCAGGATCCCGACGACCCGCTCGAATTAATAACATGAGCTGCGGGCCTCACAGGGAGCGGACTCCCGCCTGAAACTTCCTCGCAATTCACTCACAGAGGCGATGATGTTCATCGACAATGATGAGGCTCGTGGTGAGGATGACGGTAGATGAGCGATTGTGTGGGTGTGTGATTGACTGCGTGCGGTTAGTGTGTGAGTGCTGATGGCGAGGATGTTGATGTGCACGGTGACGACGATGTTGACGATGGTGGTGAGAGTGATTATGATGATGATGATGATGATGATGCTGATGATGATGATGATGATGATTATGATGATGATGATGATGACGGTGACACATGGTGATGAAGAGGGGATGATGATGATGATGATGATGATGATGATGATGATGATGATGATGATGATGATGGTGCTTGAGTCAGTCAATGACTGAACGAGTGTGGTAAGTGTGGTTGTTGCTGACGATGGCGAAAATGATTTTCATGGCGTGGAAGAGAAGGGTCAGGAGATATTCTGCGCGGGAAATGTGCAGAGAACACACGAACACAACTTCGGATGTGTGATCTAATATATGCTAGAACTTTGCGGGGGGGCTGGGATTGGCACATTTCCCATTGCACTCCGAATGAAAACTCTCAAATCTTGAAGAACTCTGCAGCGGGCTGGCACCAGCGAGGTTCCTGCTGAATTCTAAACATTAAATATCAAGAATCCTTCAGGAATTCCTCCCGAAGCCCTCAGGGCTTCTCCAAAAACCTGGAGAAATCCTCTGTAATCCCTCAGGACACCCGCAGGAATCCTATAGGAATCCTCCGGAATCCCTTCGAACCCCGACGAATCCCCAGGACCCTGGGAATCTTCAAAAGTCTCAAGAATCTTTAGGCGTCCTCTGCAAGCCCCGCGAATCCTTTCAGGAATCCCTCAGACTCCCCCAGGAGCCCTCAGGAAACCAAGAGAATCCTTCGGACTCGGTCAAGACTCCCGCAAAAATAATTCAGGAATTAGAGTCCTGTGGAATCTTGTAGAATCCTGAAGAATTTTCGAATCCCGCAGGAATCCTCCGGACTCCCACAGGAATCCATTTAAAATCCTCTGGACTCCCTCGCGACTCCTTCAAGAACCGTCAGATATCCCCCGAGAGCCCTCAGGAATCCCTCAGGACTCTCGCAAGAAACCCTCAGCAATCCCTCTGCAATCCTTCTGGAATACTCAGGAACCAAAGGAAATCCGAAAGGATCTGAATGAATCCTTAAGGAATATTGCAGAACTTCTTTAGGGATCTCCCAGGCTTCCTTCAGGAACCTCCTGGACTCCCCCCAGGAATCCCCCTTCGGACTCCAGCAAGAATCCCTCAGCAATCCCCAAGGAATCTTGAGGTACCCCTCTGGAATCTTCTGGATTTCCTCGAGAGTCCTCAGGAAACCTTTCGAATCTTGGAATCCGCAGGAATCCTTTTCGGAAATCCGCACGAATCCGTATGAATCCTTCAAGGATCCCTCGCGAATCCTGCAGGAGAACCAAGAAATCCCCCAGGACACCCGCAGGAATCCGTCAGGAATTCTTTCGGGAAGTCCAAAAATCCGTGAGAGATCCTCAGGAATCCCTCAGGAAGGTTAAAAGGAAACCACGGGCCTCCTTCAGAAAGGCTAGGAGGTGCCTTCTGGGAAGCGCCTATGAAGCGTCTATGTAGCGCCTACCAAGCGCTTGAAGCGCTTGGAAGCTGAAATAAGCTCGGCTGGGATCTAAACCGATCCGGCTTCATTACTGGTTGGGATCTGAACCGTCCGGTTGGGATCTGAATCATCCCGTTGGGATCTGAACCTTTCTCGTTCCCCCCCGTCCTCTGCCCCAGCCCTCCCCGCCTCCCCGCTGGCATCCCCGCCCCCCCCCACCCTCCAACGCGCGTCCGAAGCCCTGGCCCCCGCTCGGCCGCGCGGGCTCGCGGGGTCCCGTGGCCTTGGAGTCCACCACCGCGCCAGCTGCGATGCCCCCTGGCGGGCGGGGGGAGAAAGAGAGAGAGAGAGAGGTGTGAGGATGCAAGGGGGAGAGAGGGAAGGGAGGGAGCAGGGGGGAGGAGAAGGAGGAGGAGGAGGAGGAGGAGGAGGAGGGAAGGAAGAGAGGGAGGATGGGAGGGAGGGAGGGAAGCGAGGAGGAGAACAGGAGGGAAGGGGGGAGAACAAGGAGAAGGAGGGAGCAGAGAGGAGGGGGAGACTTGGGGAGACTCTTGGGGTGGCCTCCTGGGAGCCTTTTGGAGCCTCCAGGAGCTTCCTGGTGGGTGCACATGCCGATTCACCACCGCCCGCCGCATCGACACCAGCCCCGGCCACGCAGGCGCGGAGACGGCGCCCCCCACACGTGTGCTCGAGCCCACACTGGAACAGGGCTGTACCTAAACAGTGTTTTTGTTATCGTTTTGTTGTTCGTTCCTCCTCGTTTTGCCTTCGCTTCGCCTTGAATGCAAAACCAAACGAAAAACAAAACTGCCTACGAGATAACTAGACAAAACACAGTTTTGGTCCAGCCATGCACTGGTGGGAGAAGCGGAGCGGAGAGGGAAGCGGAGAGCGGAGCGGAGAGCCCGTGCTGGGCAGCGAGTGGCCCGTGCCCTCTGGGCAGGGCGCACGAGGCCGGATAGCCTCGGATCGCGTGGGCGCAGGTGAACGTTTTCTTAGTCGGCATCTCGACCTTGGGCGGGAGGGGGAGGGGTCTGGCTCCGGACCTGTGCTCGGCGCGACTGTTTGCGACAGTGCGCCGTATGGGGGGGGAGACTCCACCTGCCTGAGACAGGCGCCAAGAGCAGACAAGATCTACTCCAGGTGGGGGGGGAGGGGGGGGCGAGGGCCCGCGCCGATCGGCAAAACAATGCATAAGAAAACGATATCTAGCCGAGGCGGCGCAGATATTGTCTATGTGAGTTCCTATGCGCCGCTCCGAAGAGCGATCAGGCCTTCCAAAAGCAGCAATGGCACCGTTGGATACTCATGCCGGCAATCCTCGTCAGGCCACGAGGGAGGGAGGGGACCGATACCGCTACTCCCCAGACCTCTCCCAGCGTGCGTTCTGACCAAAGTTTCGAGGCGAGTCCAGCGGTGGCGGCGAGGACCTCCCATGAGGCCGAAAAAAATGGAAAACGGGCGAAGGGTAGCGGGATCGGTATCTTTTCCGGAGGAGGAGGAGGAGGAGGAGGAGGAGGAGGAGGAGGAGGAGGAGGGGGCATCCCCAAAACCGATTGGCAACCCGTTCCGAGTGGCCCGCGTGGTGCGAGGCAAAGTCTGCCGAGCAGGGTGGGCAGCTGCCCAGGGCGCAGGGGGTCTTCAAGCTGCCCTGCTCGCACACGTGCTGGCGAGAAAACCCGCGGGGGAGGGGAGCGAAACGCCGCTTCAGTGCGGGCGGGTGGTCATGGGGGGTGACCTAAGTGCAGGGCCACATGTGAACCCTGCCCCTACCCCCCACGATTTCTGAGGGGCGGGGTGGGGTTCACTTCGTTCGGGAGCTCCCGAGCGAAGTGAACCCCACCCTCCCCTCAGAAATCGCGGGGGGCAAGGGCAGGGCTCGCATGAGGCACCCTATAAGTGGGGGGGGTGAAGAGCAGTTCCCTCAATGGGGCCCTTCGGGGTACCTTCTGGAGCCAGCAGGGGCCCCCGAAGGGGCCCAAAGGGCCCCTTTTAGGGCCCTCTTCTTCCACCCCCCAAGGAGGTCTATGTCGGGCGTGTCCCCCGACAGGGGATTTTCGACGAAAACTAAAAAATACCCCAAAAATACCCCTAGAAGGTCAAAAAATACAAAAAATAGTCCCCAGACTATTTTTGGATTATTTTTTGACTATTGTTGGGGTATTTTTTTTTTTCGCCGAGAATCCCCCTGTAGGGGGACAGGCCCGGCGTAAAAGTAGGTCACCCATCATCACCACCTGGCCGACTCCGTCAAAACATCAAGCGCCTCCGGCCAGCACTCCCCGCGGAGCTGGCCCGATACTCCTTGAGAGGATCGAGAAACGGCGTGAGCTCGATTCCTCGGAAGTCCGCGCGGCTCTCTCGGTCGGCGCTGAGCGCCGCCAGGGGGGCCTGGGCGCCGATCCAAAAAATCCGCCGGACCTCCAAGAAAAAATGTTTGTGCGCTATATGTTCTTCAATTATTCACCAGCCTCGAACGTATCCCTATCCCTGAGATTGACACGCCAAAAGGCGATGACAATCTTAGGGATGCACCCTCAGAAACTGCGGGAATCCCTAAGATCGCCATCGTGATGAGGCGATGCCGAACATTGGGATAAAGATATGTTCCAGGCTGGTAAATTATTGGACGTGTGTGCCGGCAGTCTGCCGCGTCCAGAAAAGCCCTGCTGTCTCGCGTGCGCAACCTGCGAGACAGACCGATGATGTTCCGATGGGTGCTTCCTCACAGTAATAAGGATCTGCACAAACAGATGTACATCTTCGGAGGTCCGCGCGAATGTCTTGGATCTGCGGAGCGCGCCTGCGGTGGCGCCAGGGCGCTGCCAGGGGGTCCACCGCGGATCCAAGAAAGGCGCGCGGACCTTCGAAGGTATATCACATGCTTATGCCGCTTTTTCTCCCTCGACTCTCGAGCATCATGCGCCAGCTGGGCACCGAAGAGGAACCCGCGGCGCGCACGCCTGCACAAAAGTCGCGCAGAGCCCCGAGGCTCGCTGCCAGGTCGGCGCCGCGAGGGCGCAGAACGACGGACAGCCGGCGCAGGGAGCACCCAGCGACGACGACGACGACGACGACGACGACGACGACGACGACGACGACGGTAATGGCTATAGGTTTTCTCGCCACGCGCTGCGCCGGGATGACCTGTAAGCAGGAAGATGTCGGGCGCGGCCTAAGCGACCCCTAGCAAGCCATCCCCTTCGGTGACGTCACCCTCGCCATTGAAACGCCCCTACGGCCGCACACAGACGTCTTGGCCCAAGACGTAGGTATACGGCTGGAGGGGCGCATGAGTGCGTCCTCGCCCCAAGACTCCTGGGGCGAGGAGAAGGAGGCTTCACGGAACCGGATGGTTTGCTGGGCGGTGGTCAGGCCGCCCCTTGAGGAGGACGAAGACTGTACTGCACCGTCGCTCCCAGGAGCGGTGTCCGATTCGTCACTCTCTCGACGGCGAGCTACAGCAGCTGGAACCCGCCTGCGGCCTCCAGGGCGCCCCTGTCGGCAAGCAGCGCGGCGCGCTCCGCAAAGGTGAGCGCCTTCAGCGGATGCTGCGGGCTCAGGGCGCCGGGGAAGCCCTCTTGCCTCGACGACGGGACGACGAGACGACGAGGCGAGACGACACCGCCGTTCCCGCACCGAGGTGCGGCCCTCCAGAGAGCAGGCGGGAGGGGCCAGAACTGCGCACACACGATGCTGCCTTTCAACGACTACCATGCTCAACGGGGGGGCAGTATGGCATGCCACACGCCACGGTTCACTGTCACATCACCTCATTGACGATATGGTGACGGGGAAGAGCGCTCCGGGGACGGTCAAGCAGCGGCGGCGGCAGCGGCTGGCCCAGGACTGGTCCGTGCGAGTGGGGAGACGGACCCCGAGATCCGACGTCGCGAAAAAGTGGCAACATCGCGGAAGATCACGACCAAAGCCCGAGACCCAATCCTTCCGCGTCGTTTTGCGAGCCGGATCGATCTGTGAGGGCCCGGGGGCCCGAGGCCGGGCGAAGACGCCTGCTGCGGACAAACTCCACCGCCGGGATCTGGGGGCAGGGCCAAGATCGCCGGCCGACCCCAGGCCTGCCCAGGACGACTCCCTGAGAAGCCCCCGTCGCGGGGCGGCTGCGGCCCGGGGGCCTGTCAGGAGGCGCCGGGGGCTGCTTCCAGGAGGCCGGGAAGGCCTCCTGGAGGCAGCCCCCTCTGCCCTGCTGAGGGCGGCCCCCCTCGCGCGGCCCGCGACCCGAGCCCGCCCAGATCCGAGCCGGCCCCGCCGATCTCCGCCCACGACCCCTCCGGGACGGCGCCCGGGAGAGGTGGAGGAGGAGGAGGAGGAGGAGGAGGAGGAGGAGGAGGAGGAGGGGAGGAGGGAGGAGAGGAGGAGAACGAGGAGGAGGAGGAGGAGGAGGAGGGAGGAGGAGGAGGTGGGGAGGAAGGGGGAGGAGAGGAGAGGAGGAGGAGGTAGGAGGAGGAGGAAGGAGGACGAGGAAGGAAGGAGGAGGAGGAGGAGGAGGGAGGAGGAGGAGGAGGGGGCCACAGCACGACTCTCTGGGGAAAGGGGTCCAGACCCCCGACGTCACGATTCTGTTTTTCGCAGCGTGCGATGTTGTTCGTAGCGTCGACCCCATAGGTCTCGATCCTCCTCCTCGTCCTCCTCCTCCTCCTCTTCCTCCTCCTCCTCCTCCTCCTCCTCCTCCTCCTCCTCCTCCTCCTCCTCCTCCTCCTCCTCCTCCTCCTCCCCTCCTCCTCCTCCTCCTCCTCCTCCTCCTCCTCCTCCTTCCCTATCTCCTCCTCCTCCTCCTCCCCCAGGACCGGCTCCTCATCCTGAGCCGTTTTGGGGCGGCGCCGCGGCCCGAAAATAGCGAAAAACCTACCGTCGTGATTCTTGTCATGACTCGAGGGGGTCTGGAAGGGGCCCTCCCGCCTCGCGCAATCGTGCTCGCGGTCAGGGGACGGAGCTCGATGGTCAGCTCCTCGCGACACAAAGCTGGCCCCCGAGGGGCCTTTGCAAAAAGGAACTCCACTCGGCTTCCAGCCTCTGCAGGCACAGAGGCGAGGGCTCGGGCCCCAGCCCGCCCTGAGGCCAGAGGCCCCCCAAATGGGGTCGGGAGCAGACGGGGTCGGAGGCTCGCGCCGCATCGCCGATGAATCGGCGACGCATCGGCGATGCATCGGCAAGGACCAGAAAATTATGCTAACGGAGTCCCCCCACATAATGATGTTATTGGGATAGCGGAATCAAGGATCATTTTGTCATGAAATTGCCGACCTGCCCTCGCCCTCTCCATCCTTTTCTATCACATGGTTTGCGAACACCCCCCTCGCTCAGGCGGGGCCTCCATGGAGGGGCGGGAGGGGCACGAAACCTGATAAATAACACGGTTTTCGAATAGCGCCCTCGCTCCGGCGGGGCCTCCCTGGAGGGGCGGGAGGGGCGCGAAACCTGCTAAATAACACCGTTTTCGAATAGCGCCCCTGCTCTGGCGGGGCCTCCCTGGAGGGGTGGGAGGGGCACGAAACCTTATAAATAACATTGTTTTCGAATAGCGTCCTCGCTCAGGCGGGGTCCCCCTGGAGGGGCGGGAGGGGCGCATGGTATCGGCACGGTATTGGCACGGTATTGGCACCGTAGCGACGACCGCCGCGACGCCCGAGAACGTCTTTTCTGATCAAAAATCGACACTAGAAAACATCGCCCACTCGCGATCGCAGACGGTCAGAAACCAACGAAGCTGCATCGTCCCCTCGCGCTGAAATCCCTCGTTCTCCTCGTTCCCCCCCACCGCCCTCCTCGCTCTTTCACATGCGCGAAAAACGAGCCCACCGCCGCCGCAACCGCCCTTTACCGAACCGAACGCGCGCTCACTTGCCCTTCCCCTTCCCCATCTCCTCGCGCTCGTTCTCGTACCAGCAGGACTCCACGCGGTTCGCGATGACGTCCCCGCGCATGTTGCGCATCAGCTGGCACACGACGCGCTCGCCGATGGCGAAGCGCGTCGGCCAGCGGCACCGGAAGCGCACGAGCCGCTGCCCAGCGTCCTCGCTCATCGTCTTTGTCGTCGTCGTCGTTGCCGTCGTCGTCGTCGTCGTCTTCGTCGTCGTCGTCGTCGTTCAGGGTCCTCGTTCTGGATGTAGCCAGACCCGCCCATGCACTCCGCGCCCGCGCCCTCGTCAACAAAAATGCCGAGGACGGGGGCGGACATCTCCGCCGAGAAAGTGACGACCTTGCCGTGGTGCACGACGGGCGCCTCGTGCAACGCGGTCGCCGTCGTCGTCGCCGTCGTCGTCGTCGTCGTCGTAGTCGTCGTCGTCGCCAGCCTCGGCGTGCGTCGGCTCCGGCGCCGCCACGGCGCCGCCCTTGCCGCCCGCCTCGCTCTTCCCGGCGCTGCCCCCGCCGCCCTTGCCGCTGAGCTCAGACGAAACCTGATACATAACAGGTGTTGCATGGTATTGCTATGGTATTGGTATGGTATGGTATGGTTTGGTATGGTATTGGTATGGTTTTGTATTGGTATGGTATGGTTTGGTATGGTTTGGTATGGTATTGGTATGCTATGGTATTGGTATGGTAGGGCTTGGTATGGTATGGTATTGGTATGGTATGGTATTGGTATGGTATGGTTTGGTATGGCTTGGTATGGTATTGGTATGGTATGGTATTGGTATGGTATGGCTTGGTATGGTATGGTGATGTGCGGAATGGTATCGCATGGTATGGTTTAGGAGAAGGACGCGAGAGGAGGAGGAGGAGGAGGAGGAGGAGGAGGAGGAGGAGAAGGAGAGGGCGTTCTGGGAAAACAACAACCCCACTCAGGATGTAGGGAACAAACAGCACCACCCCACCTTCGGCCCCACGGGCCATAGCGTATACCAGGACATCTGGCGTGGGCTTTTGCATGGTATACGCTACGGCCCCCAATGGGCCGTAGCGCAACATGGAGGGCCATAGGTGGGGTGGTGTCGTTTGTTTTTTGGCCGACAATGCCCCTGGCGATGCATCGGCGACGTCAGCGATGCATCGGCCACGTCGACGTGAAGCAAATCGGGCTCCATATCGCGCCGCATCGGCGATGTGTCGGCGTTGTAGCACGATCCTCAGGCCCCATCTACTCAGGGCAAGACAAGGAGGACGAGGGGGAGCTGGCTACCTAGCAGACAACCCCAACCTAACCCGAAGACCCGAATTTCGGGTTGGGGGGGGTACGGGTTCCACGTGTTTTTCAGGCTCGGTTCCAAACGAAATTCGGGTTCGGGTTCGGTTCCACACGAATTTCGGGTTGGGGGGTACGGGTTCCCCGACACACACACACACACACACACACACACACACACACACACACACATCTGGAAATGAAGGGCAGATCGTGGCCTTCGGGTTGGGTTGTGGTGGTTTGGTGGGCGGTGAGGAGCAGAGCAAACGGGCGACCCAACGGCCGCCGCGGCGGACAGGCGCCTGGGCCAGGCCGAGACCGGGCGGGCGAGGCCGTGGACTCTGGAGCACGCTGCGCTGCCCGTGCGGCACGAGACGCATCGTGCAGGGGCCGCTGCGGAAACCCGGAATCCGAAAAATCCAAGAAACTGGTCATCTCCGGTCTCTTGTCTGGACGCCCGAAGTGGGTGCGGAAACGTTGGGCAGGATGCCCAACAGACAATGTGGTCCAAAACCGACGGCGGTCGCTGTCGGGCAAGCGACCTCTCAGTCTCGAAGGAGCCCGGCCCGCGGCGGCACCGACCGCAGACCCGTCCTCCTCTCGCCCCCGCTCCGATCGTCCCGATCTTGGGAGGCCGATGCTTGCTTCCGCCGGCTTCCGCCCGCGGAGCCGCCCCCGTGTGGCGGCTCCGCCGCCCTGCCGCCGCCCTGCCGCCGCCCTGCCGCCCTCCGCCGCCTTCCGCCGCCCGCGACGTCCCCGGGGGCCACAGGGCGGCACCTCCGGGGGTCCGGGAGGGCCCCCCTCCCGCCTCGCGTGCGCGTGCTCGCGCTCCCGCAGCAGCACCACGGGCGCGGCGCAGGCGGCGAGCCACAGCCACGGCGCGGCCGGGCAGCACCGCGGCCCCGGCGGCCCCGGGCGCGCGCCGGGCTCCCAGGGCCCGGCGAGCCGCAGGCTGCTGCGCCCCGCGGCGCCGCGGAGCAGGCCCGCGGCGCCCCGCGAGGCGATGACGAGGTCCACCGCGAGCGCGGGGCGCCGGTCCTCGCTCCGGGGCTCCCAAAGAGGGGCTCCGAGCAGGTGGGGCCAGAGGATGGCGCCGCGTCGCCGATGCAGGGGCGGTGCGGCTCGATGTGGGGCCCGAGTGGCTCCACGCCGACGTCGCCGAGGCCTCGCCGCTGCATCGGCGATGATATCGGCGATGCGGCGGCGCGATCCTCCGACCCCCATTTGGGAGGTCTCCACTCTCGGGAGTGGCCCGCACGGGGCGCTGAAGGGCACCCCCATCGGCTGCACGCAAGAGTGGCCCTGGGCAAGAGTGGCCTTCGGTGCGCGGCTTGACGGGGAACGCGGGGCGGCCAAACAAGAGCGCGCAAGACGCTACGGCCGCATCGCGTTCGGCGATCGGGGGGCCCTTTCGGACCCGCACCAAAGGTCACTCCGGCGCGAGGTCGCTCTTGAGCCCAACCGATCCAAGTGCGATGCGCCCGTCCTCCCCGGAAAGGCCATGAAAGAATGGGCGAGAGAGGACCAGCTGGATGTGTGCTCCGTCTCAGAAGCCTGGCGGCTGCGTACGGGGCATCAGCCTTGGGGCCTGCTCAGCCTCCTTCTGCGCCAAAGAGCTATTGACTGTGAGAGCCACGATCGAGAACAGGTGAGGCCCACCGCGAGCGCGGGGCGCACGTCCGATTCGGGGGGGGGCCTCATGGGGCGCTGCAGGACGCACCAAGTGCGATGCGCCGATGTGGAAGGCGCACGTCCGACAGCGAGGCGTAGACCAACCTCATACACCGTACATCGTCTCCCGAGCGGATTGGCCAGAAAGCAGAGCGCCCACCACGGAGCTCAGTTGTACTACAAGGGTCCCGAGCGTGCGCATCGGCCTCGCGTGGCTCGGTGGTGCCGGTCAGATCTGGGCGTTGCAGTTTGGGCGTTTTCACCCGGTTCCGGGCCCAGGACCCGCACAGATCGACCAGGCTCGGAAAACGATGCAGAGGGGTGGAGTCTAGGATTCTGGGCGTGATCCTTCGCGATATTGCAACTTCTCGCAACGTCCGATCTTTCGCGACTATTGCTCGAGCAACCCGGATCTTGGCACGCCCGAAATAGACATGGAAAAAATGGCTACGACGCCCAACAGCAAGCGTTGTCCAAAGTCGAGAGCGGCCGCTGTTGGGCAGGCGACCGCGGCGACACCAGCAGCGAGGGCCATCCCCTTTGCCCCCATGCTCACGTAGCCACTTCGCTCACGTCGAGGACCTCCGACGATATGGCTGTCTCAATCCTGGCGGTGTTCCTCGACGTCGGTGTGGGGGGCCCGCGATCGGACCCCAGGGCAGTCAAAAAGGACGAAGAACGATTCCCCAGTGAAGGGGTCGGGAAGGACTGGGGTCGCGCCTCGAGTAGAAGAAAAAACGGCATAAACATAAACTTTCAGGGGCCCAGCGCGGATCCAAGAAATCCGCGCGGAGCGCCAAAAGTTTATGTTCATTGCGGTTCTTTCCTCCTAGGAAAGAAGAGGCCTCTCGGAGGTCCTCCCGGAGGGCCTGGGAGAGGGCCTTCGAGAGGGCCCTCGATGGCCCTTTCGACTCGGATGCCCTCCGGAGGCACTCTCGCCCTCCACGCGCCTCGGAGGCCTGTCGAGATGCCCTCCGAGAGGCCTCGCGGTGGCCTCCGGTGACGGGTCTTTCGCGAGATGACATAGCGACCTTGGCTTCTGCGGGCCACCAGCGCGGCACGCCGCATTGAAGACGAAGGCGCGTCCGCGCGACCTTACACGTCGGTCGGAAGAAGTAGGTAAGAACATGAAGTAGGAAGGCGGATTAAGTTGATTGGGTCCAGGGCCCCCCAGAGAATAACAAGACACAGCAAAAGCGTGTCGATTCCTGAAGTAGGGAGGCGCTTGAAGCAGATATGGGATCTGGGCATCCAAAAACACCTGCTTTCAACGACCGGCGTGCACGCGGGCAGCCTACGCGCGAACGCCGTCGAAGTCGACCCCGTTTTCTTGGCGCGCCGCTCGGGCGAGGTCGGAGGGCCGCGCGCCGCACCGGCGGCTTACGCGCGAATGTCGTCGAAGTCGACCCCTTTTTTGCGCGTCGCTCTCGGGCGAGGTCGGAGGGCCGCGCGCCGCGTCGGCGGTGCATATCGGCGGCGCCGGGAGGGAGAGAAAAGCGGGCTCCGGGTCGCGCCGCAGCGCTGAGGAGTCCGAGACTGCGGCGCGATCCTCCGCCCCCATGCAGGGCAGGCTTTAATACATAGGATGTTTAAAAAAATATCGGATGTTTTAATACATGGTTAATCTACGAATGCATTTATCTACGAAAGTATAGGATTTCTAAAAGTATAGGATTTCTAAAAATATGAGATTTCTAAAACAGTATAGGGTTAATCTACGAATACATTTGTGCATGAGCTCCTGGTTGTTTTTAATACTACATCCTTGCATGTTTCATACATGATCCGCACGCGGAGCAGGTATTAAAAACGGCACTGTGCGCTCCGGCCCCATCCGTGGAGGCCTGGCGAAGCAGCGGCGAGGATCGCCGAAGGCCTCCGGAGGCGCAGGCAGGGCAAGAGAAGCAGCCAAAAAGAACTCGGCCCTCTGGGTCCGTCTCGATTCTCCAGGTCCATCTCGACGCCGCCGCCGACGACGCCGAAGCCGAAGCCGAAGCCGAGGCCGCCGCCGACGCCGACGCCGACGCCGACGCCGACGCCGACGCCGACGCCGACGCCGACGACGACGCCGCCCACGACAACGCCGACGCCGCCGCCCACGACGCCGCCGCTGCTGCCGCCCATGCCGCCTACTACGGCCACGGCGGCCACGACGGCCACGACAGCAGCGGCGGCAGCGGGGCCCTCAAGGGCTCCCAACTTCGCGCTTCGCGCTGCGCGAAGCGCGAAGTGCGAACAACTTCGCGCTCTCGCGCCGCCTCCCAGGGGAGAAGAGGAGGCTGAGGAGGCATCGGAGCCGGACCGCGAAGCGCGAAGCGCGAAGCGCGAACAACTGCGCGCCCTCGAGGGCGCCCTTGGTCCTGGGGTCCTGGGCATCCCTCCGCGCGCAGGCCCCACTCCGCGGCGGGGCACGCCGCAGCAGCCCGGCCAGCAGCACGCACTCCGCGTCGCAGCTGGGCATGTCCGCCCACGCGGCGCTACAGGGGCGCGCCGCCTCGCCCGTGGCCCCCCTCCTCCTCCTCCTCCTCCTCCTCCTCCTCCTCCTCCTCCTCCTCCTCCTCCTCCTCCTCCTGCTCCTCCTCCTCCTCCTCCTCCTCCTCCTCCTGCTGCTGCTGCTGCTGCTGCTGCTGCTGCTGCTGCTGCTGCTGCTGCTGCTGCGGCCCCTCGGCAGCCCCTCGGCAGCCCCTCGGCGGCCCTATCGGCGGCCCCTCGGCGGCCCCATCGGCGGCCCAGTCGGCGGCCTCATCGGCGGCCCTTTGAGGAGCGAGGCGTCGGGGATCGAGGATCGCCGCTCGGCGATCGCGGGTCGAGGCTCGATGTTCCAGGATGGAGGCCCGAGGCTTGAGGGTCGAGGTGCGAGGGTCGCAGGCCGAGGGCCGAGGACCGAGGGCCGTGGACCTAAGATCCTTCTGGCATCGAGGTTCGAGGGTCGAGGACCGAGCACCGAGGTTCGAGGATCGAGGGATCGAGGTTCGAGGGTCGAGGACCGAGCACCGAGGGTCGAGGTTCGAGGTTCGAGGGATCGAGCCTCGAGACCGCCCGGGGAGCCCACATCCCAGGGCACCGGGCCCTCAGGGAGCAGCGGGCGCGGATGCTCTCGGGCCCGCGGCCGGGGCCCTTCGCGGTCCGAGGGCCGAGGGGCGAGGACGCTTCGCGGTTCCAGGACCGCTCCAGGATCGAGGCTGGAGGATCGAGGACCTATGGCCCCAGAGCCTCGACGTCGTGGCTTCTCACGACGTCGACCCCCAAGGATCTCGACCCATTCCCAGGGCCCGTTCTTCGTCCCGAGTCGTTCTCGTGGACGGCCCCGAGGCCCCTCCGAGGCCCCTGCAAGGGCCCCCGGGAGGCCGAACATGGCCAAAAACCGCCCGTCGCGATGTTCTCGTGACCCCGAGGGGGTCTGGCACGGAGGATCGAGGCTTAAGTCGGGCCTGTCCGGGGAGATTTTCGACGAAAAATTCAAATAAATATATTTAAATATATATATATATATATAA
>CAUYUJ010008873.1:17500-37586 GCA_963575745.1 Prorocentrum cordatum | reverse complement strand
TCCTCCTCCTCCTCCACCTCCTCCTCCTCCTCCTCCTCCTCCTCCTCCTCCTCCTCCGTTGCAATCTTTTCGCAACGGGCGTTTTCGCCCAACTTCGGGCCCCGGGACCCTCACGGAACCATCGGGCTCGAAAAAAATTGCGTAGACCGGTGGGGTTCGGGGCACCGGTGGTGACTTTTCGCGACGTTGCATTTTTTTGGGGGTGGCAGCGTCGGATCTCACGGAGAGGGCCCTGCGTAGCAGCAGAGGTGGAGAGGCGTGCCGAGGGGGGAACAGAGGTGAGAGCTCGGCCATGCACACCTCAGCCTTCATTCAACCAGGGATCGTGGCCACCCGGACAAACCGTATAGCCATCATCCCGAACCTCCTCGAAGAGTGAACAAAAATCACGACGGGAGGTTTTCTATACAATTTTCGGCCTCCGGAGGCCGTTACCAGGCCTCGGAGCCGTCAGAAAACGAGTCAGAAAACGGGTCTCGGGGAATAGGTCGAAACTGCTGGGGGTCGACGTCATGAACCAATCATGACGTCCAGGGTCTGGGATTGGGGCGATCACGCGATTCCGGAATACATGTTGACGACGTCTCAGGGCGAAATGGCTGCCAGACCGCTGCCGGACCAGGCGGCCTCGGACCCCCCGTCCCCCATGTGGGACTCTTCTTTTGTCCTTATGCACCTCTCTTGGAACCCTCTGGCGACATGCCACTCGGGAACAACGGCTCGGATGAAAAGCCCGCCTCCCCTGAGATCCGACGATGCATGAAAAACACAACATCGCGAAGAAAAACACCGGAGCCCTGGACCCATTTTCGTGCGCCATTTTTCGAGCCAGATCGATATGTGAGGGTCCCGGGGCCCGAAACTGGGCGAAACGCCCTATGTGAACAAAATTGCTTTGTCAGGATCTCAGGGTCGAGCGAAATTTTGGAGGGTGAAAGAAGGGGTCTGCAACAGGGGGTCTGCAGTGGGGGCTGAAATGCCCATGTATGCTCAACATATCGCTCATGTATGTGACCGGGAATGATTGGCATCCGATGTTGGCTGTCATGGAGGGCCAATCGTTTGTGCCCGCGCGGGCAAACGCGCCGTCCATCCATTATCGATCATGCGTGCGGGCGTTGTTGCATATCGCGCGTGGGGTGGCGAAGTGGAGTGCAAGTGTGTCTTCATTGTGCGATTGATGATCGCGTATGTCACTAAACGGTGACTTGTCGACCCCTAAGACAGAGTTGGAATGGGTCTCGCGATTCTCCCAAAGTGAGAATTCATATCTTCCTTTTGCCCAGAATTTGAATTATCATTTCCCTTTTTCCCCAAATGTGAATTCACACTCTGGCCCATGTATAAAGATCCCTCTACAAAATTCCCAAATATGAATTCGCAGTTTGTAATCCCCTTTTCCCAAAATGTGGATTCACATTTTGCAATTCCCCCTCAAGATCACCCAAACTGAGGCGCAGTGTTCCGCATGTCAGATTGGCTGGGCAGATTTATTGACACCCACCCCGCCGCTTTGATTTTAACCTTCTCTTCTTGCGCCCTCAGCGCACGTTGCCTTCGCCGCCTTTCCTCAGCCCGCCGACTCCTTGCTTCGTTTACCCTCAAGTCTCGCGCATGGGTGCAGGCGGGGAGCTTCAATTGATTCCCGCGCCGAACGCAGCAATCGAAGATGTGTCGCCCATGCGTAGCCCAGAGAAACACCATTGCTGGGACCCTGCGCCCGACCCCCACATTCACCCTCCAAACAAAAAAAATGTCACTCGGGAAAAACGGCTCGGATGAAAAGCAGGTCTCGGGGAAGGCGTCGAAAATTCCAGGGACCCCGCGCTGACAAAGTCAGAGCACCGCTATTCTGGGGCGGGGGGGGGGCTGAACTGGGGTATTTCAACTTGAAGACGTTCGCGGTGATGCATTCAAAAAGACAAAAGTCAGGTCAGTACCATGATGACGATGGGCATTGCCACCATCACGTTCACATTGGTACCATCCCGTCAAGACACTTGTGAATGTTTTCTTATTCGGCGTTTCGACATTTCGCGGAAGGGAGGGTGGTGGGAGGGAGGGGGGTCTGGCTCCAGACCTCTGCTTAGTGCTAGTGCGACTGTTTGCAACAACAGTGCGTCTGATGGGGAGACTCCACCTGCTCGAAACAGGCACCAAAAGCAGCCAAGATCTACTCCGTTGGGGGGCTGGGGAAGGGGGGGGCGCGAGGGCCCGCGCCGATCGGCAAGACGATGAATTCCAGAACGATCACCTCATGGATCTGCACCATCTGATAAGGCAACCAACCACAGAGGCACTGCTTCGGGCACCTGGACTCAGGTCGGGCATGTCCTCCTACAGGCGGCTCTTGGAACATAGTCAACACATGCTCAAACATAGTCAAACCTGGTGCCCAGACTTCTTTCTTCCAAAATATTAGTTTCGAGCAGTCCTCCTGTGGAGGGACACGCCCGACGTAAACCTGGACAGCACGGCGCCCCCTTCGGGGCGGGGGGTCGGCGTGGGGGCGGACGGGGGGCGGGGCGGACGGGGCGGGCTCCTCGGGGCTCGCCGCCCGCCGGGCCCCCGGGCCGCGGGGGGGGAGGGGCTCATCGGACGGCATGGCGCGCAGCTGTCCCGTCGCGCGCGCGTGCGGTTCGCTCGCCGCGAAACTCCTCCGAGCCTGCAGAGGAAGGGAAAAACACGTGAGCAGAAACCTTCGACGGTCCGCGCGGATATCTTGGATTTGCGCTGGGCCCCTCTCCTTGGCGCGCGGAGAGCGCCAGGGGCGGCGCCGGAGGCGCTGTCTGGGGGGCCCAGTGCGGATCCAGGAAATCCGCGCGGAGCGCCACCAATTTATGTTTATGGCGTTTTTTCTTCTTCGAATCTGAGCGCTTTCCTCTCCCTCTTCCCCTGCGCGGCCCGCTCTCGTCTCTGCCCCCCCCCCTCTTGCACGCCGGACCATTCGCACTTCGCTTGCCCCGAGGAGCCACAGGCTGGAGCGGTCTGCCTCTACCTCTCGCCGCCGACGGAAGCAAAAAGAGCGTGTGCGTGTTTCTGCGCCGTCCCCCAGCCGCAACGCCTTGTGGTGATTCGCGCGGTAGTGTTGGCGCCCCTTGGTGTCACCCGCCACGGTGCGGTCACCTCGCCGGAGGAGGTGTGTCTCTGTGTTTGCGTGCGCTGTTTGGAAGAGGCAGCAGTATCCACTCGTTCCCAACCATCCTGTGGTGTTGGGTCCTTGTTTTGGAGAGACAGCGCCCCGCGTTCCTTTTTCTCTCCCCCTCCTCCTCCTCCTCATCCTCCTCCTCTCCTCCTCCTCCTCCTCCTCCTCCTCCTCCTCCTCCTCCTCCTCCTCCTCCTCCTCCTCCCGCTGCCCCCATCCCTCCTCCCTCCTCCCATTCGGCACACCCCTCGCACGCTCCGTGGCCCCAGAGGGAGCACCACCGAAGGTCCCAGTGGCAGCGCCCGCAGAGAGTTTCAACTCAATTTCGGTGCACTCCTCACACGTTCCGTTGCCCCATAGGGAGCCCCAAGCCCCACCAAAGGCCCCAGTGGCAGCGCCATGCAGTTCCACCCCCATTTCGGTGCACATGTCACACGCTTCGTGGCCCCATAGGGAGCTTCACCGAAGGCTCCAGTGGCAGCGCCCGCATGCGGTTCCACCGTCCATGTCAGCCCCCCCCCCAGACATTTCGTTGTCCCATAGGAAGCCCCACCGAAGGTTCCAATGGTAATGCCCGCATGCGGTTCCACCCCCATTCTGGTGCACCCCTCGGACGTTTCGTTGCCCCATAGGAACCCCACCAAAGGCCCCAGTGGCAGCGCCCGCATGCAGTTCCACCCTCCATTTCGGCAGACCCTCACACGTTTCGTGGCCCCAAGGATGGCCCCACCGAATACCCCAGTGGCAGCGCCCGCATGCAGATCCAACAAAATCCCAGTGCATCCCTCACAAGTATCGTAGCCCCATAGGGATCCCCACCGAAGACCCCAGAGGCAGCGCCCGCATGCAGTTCCACACCTATTTCGGAGCACCTTTCATACGTTTCGCGTGCCCAAAGGGAGCTCCAGCTAAGGCCCCAGTGGCAGCGCCCGCATGCAGTTCCACCCGCCATTTTGGTGCACCCCTTAGACGCTTCGTGGTCCCATTTGGAGCTCCACTGAAGGCCTCACTGGCAGCGCCCGCATGCGGCTCCATCCCAATTCCGGTGCACCCCTCAGACGTATCGTGGCCACCTAGGGAACTCCACCGAAGGCCTCAGTGGCTGCGCCCGCATGCAGTTCCACCCCGTATCGGTGCACCTTCTCACAAGTGTCGTGTCCCCAAAGGGAGCTCCACCGGAGGCCCCAGTGGCTGCGCCCGCATGCAGTTCCACACTTATTATTTCGGTGCAACTTTCACACGTTTCGTGCCCCCAGAGGGAGCTCCACCTTAGGCCCCAGTGGCAGCGCCCGTATGCAGTTCCGCCCGCCATTTTGGAGCACCGCTCGCACGCTTTGTGTCCCCATAGGGAACTCCAACGGAAGTCCTGGTGGCAGCGCCCGCATGCGGTTCCACCCTCCATCTCGGCACTACCCATCACACGTTTCGTGGTCCCATTGAGAGCTCCACCGAAGACGCCAGTGGCAGCGCCTGCATGCGGTTCCACTCCATTTCGGCGAACCTCTCACACGATTCGTGACCCGATACGGTGCTCCACCGCAGGTCCCAGTGTCCCTGTTGCCCCTCTAATTCATGCCGTGTCCCTCGCGATGCTCGGAAGCCCCAGTGGCAGCGCCCGCACAGCGGCCCCGCCACATTCGGGCACACCGTTCACTCGCTTCGAGGCCTTGTGAAGATATCAACCAACAACGCTTATCACAACGACGGTACTCACAACTGCAGATAGCTTGGTCCGTCGATTGGCTATGTTTGGGGGGCGGGGATGGGGGCGCCGTTTGTGTCACATCTTCAGGTACGGGATCGGCCCGTGGTCCACCTTCCCGTCTTCTTTCCCTTTTCTTTCCGCCAACATCGTCAAGGCTTATCCCCAGTCCAGCGGGCCAGGGTTCTGGCGGTCGAGACGGATGCCGCCTGCCCATAGCGGCGTGCGTTGACCGTCATGGGCAAGCGATTCGCGCACAGAAGCCCTCGCGAGCACCATAGAACAGAGAAAACGAAGGAAGCACAACGCGGCCGTGAAGCATGCCAGCAGCCCTACGCTTAGCGCCAAACGCAGAGTGTCGACCAGGACCCTCGTGAAAAGCAGCAACCGATCGTACGAACTCAGATGCCACTGTAATGGTGGGCAGTGCAGAAGAAGGTGGCAACAGAAGAGGGGCGACGTGCTTCATGAATGCGGCTGTGGGTTCGCCCCCTGCAGGGAACGGGAATCCAAAAAGCATGTCACCAGCCAGGGAGGAGGACGGGGAGGGAGTGGGCGAGGACAAGGACGTGTTGTGTGCCCCCGCGATTCGCTAGCGGCATGCCAGTTTATACCTCAAGAGAGAGCATGTGAAGACCACCTCGCTTGGAACAACCTCTCCTTCTTGTTTCTCTATTATTCGGGACCAGTCCGTAATTTGATTGGCGGGAACTAGAATGACCCACTAACTGAACTGGCAACTGAATCGCCAAAACCGTTCGATGGCAATTTGATTTCCGGGGGATCTTTCGGTAGCAGTTCTAAGCCAGGGGGGTGAGGACATTCGTTGGCAGTTTATAAACCTGGGGGTGAGGATATTTAGCAGGCAGTTTAGGCCAGGGGCGGTGCAGATATTTCGCTGGCGGTTTTAAGCCAGGGCGTGAGGATATTCCGCTGGCCAGGGGGTGAGGATGCCTAGCTCGCAATTGAAAGGCCAGGGGCGGTGATGAAATTTCGCTGACAGCTTCAAACGAGGGGTGTAAGGATAGTTCGCTGGCAGTTTGAATCAGGGGTTATGGCTATTTCGCTAGCAGTTTGACGGCCAGGGTGAGGATATGTCGCTGGCAGGAGCGGTGGGGATTCTTCGCAGGCAGTTCCAAGCGAGGGCTGTGAGGATATTTCGCCGGCAACTTTCAGTCAGAGGGTTGAGATTCCTTCGCAGGCAGTTTCAAAACAGGGGCGTGCGGATATTAGCTGGCAGTGTTAACGAAGAGTGTGAAGATAGGTCGCTGACAGTTTAAAGGCCGGAGGGTGAGGATGTTTCGCTGGTAGTTTTAGGCAAGGCGGTGCGCATATTTCGTTGGCAGCTTCACTCGAGGGGCGTAGTGGTATTTCGCTGGCAGTTTTTAAACCAGGCGATGGGGATACTTAGCTGGCAGTTTCGGGTCAGGGGCGGTGAGGATATTTCCCTGGCAATTTCACGCGAGGGTGTGAGGATACATATTTCGCTGGCGGTTTGAAGTCAGCGGGTGGGGGGTCTTTCGCTGGCAGTTCTTATGCCAGGGTGTGATGATACTTAGCTGGCAGTTTAAAGGCCAGGGGCGGTGAGGATACTTCGCTGGCAATTTCAAGCGAGGGTGTGAGGATATCTCGCTGGCAACTTTCAATCAGGGGGGTGAAGATACTTCGTTGGCACTTTTAAAATCAGGGGGGAGGATCGTAGCTGACAGTTTTGAGCGAGGAATGTGCGGAGATGTCGCTGGCAGCTTAAAGGCCTGGGGGAGAAAATAAGTCGCTGGCAGTTTTAGGCCAGGCGGTGAGGATATTTCGTTGGAGGTTTTATTCGAGGGGTGTGGGGGCATTTCGCTGACACTTTTAAATGAGGTGGTTAGTGATATTTCGCTGATGATGTTAATCGAGGGGTGTGAGGATATGTCGCTGGCATTTTCAAGCGGGAGGTGTGCAGATATTTCGCGGGCAATTTCGACGTCAGGGGGGGAGGATCTTCCGCTGAGGGGTGTGAGGGCATTCCGCTGGCAGTGTTCAGGCAGGGCGATGAAGGCATTCCGCTGGCAATTTCAAATCAGGGGGTTCGGGCATGTCGCCATCACTTGATTTGTGGGTTGAGAGAGAGAGAGAGAGAGAGAGAGAGAGAGAGAGAGAGAGAGAAAAAAAGAAACAAAGGTTTCGCACATCAGCGGTTGAGACAATTTTGCTATTAGTTTTCGGCCAGGGGGTTGAGGATAGTTCGGGGGGGGGATGGGTGAGAGGGGGGACGGAGGACGAGGACGAAAAAGAGGTGTTGAAAGATGGGGGGTCGGAGGTAGGGCCTGAGAGGAGTCGTGGTCGGTGCGGGCATCCACGTGCCACGCGATGCAGTGTTGGGTCTTGCCCTGCCTGGCCCAGCCGAAGGAATGCAGCGCAGTGCTGCGCCCGTATATCTGCTCGCCCCCTGGCGTGGGGCTGGCGGGGGGCCAAGGAACGAGCTGTCCGTGTTGTTTCCCAACCATCCTGTGGTGTTGGGTCATCGTTGTGAATAGACAGCGCCCCGCGTTCCCACCTTCCTCCCGCTGCCCCCTCCCGCCTCCCCCTTCTCCCTCCTCCCTGCGTTTCACCCACCTAGCACAGCGTTTCGTGGCCCCATAGGGTGCTCCGCCGAAGGCCCCAGTGGCAGGGTCCGCATGCAGTTCCACCTCCACTTCGGCGCACCCCTCACACGTTTCGTGGCCCCCATAGGGTGCTCCACCCAGGCCCCAGTGGCAGGGTCCGCATGCAGTTCCACCTCCATTTCGGCGCACCTCTCACGTTTCGTGGCCCATGGGGTGCTCCACCGAAGGCCCCAGTGGCAAGGTCCGCATACAGATCCACCTCCATTTCGGCGCACCTCTCACGTTTCGTGGCCCATGGGGTGCTCCGCCGAAGGCCCCAGTGGCAGGGTCCGCATGCAGTTCCACCTACATTTCGGCGCACCTCTCACACGTTTCGTGGCCCTATAGGGTGCTCCGCCGAAGGCCCCAGTTGCAGGGTCCGCATGCAGTTCCACCCCCATTTCGACGCACCCCTCACACGTTTCGTGGCCCCATAGTAGGGTGCTCTGCCGAAGGCCCCAGTGGTAGGGTCCGCATGCAGTTCCACCTCCATTTCGGCGCACCCCTCACACGTTTCGCGGCCCCATAGGGTGCTCCGCCGAAGGCCCCAATAGCAGGGTACGCATGCAGTTAAACCACCAGTTCGGCGCACCCCTCACATGTTTCGTGGCCTACAGGCTGCTCCGCCGAAGGCCCCCTGTGGCAGGGTCCGCATGCAGTTCCACATCCATTTCGGCGCACCCCTCAGATGTTTATTGGCCCTATATGGTGCTTCACCGAAGGCCCCCCCTGTGGCAGGGTCCGCATGCAGTTCCACCCCCATTTCAGCACACCCCTCACACGTTTCGCGGCCCCATAGGGTGCTCCACCCGAGGCCCCAGTGACAGGGTCCGCATGCAGTTCAACTTCCACTTCGGCGCGCCTCTCACACGTTTCGTGGCCCCACAGGGTGCTCCGCCGAAAGCTCCAGTGGCAGGGTCAGCATGCAGTTCCACCCCCATTTCGGCGCACCCCTCACACGTTTCGTGGCCCTATAGGGTGCTCCGCCGAAGGCCCCAGTGGCAGGGTCCGCATGCAGTTCCACCTCCATTTCGGCGCACCCCTCACACGTTTCGTGGCCCTATAGGGTGCTCCGCCGAAGGCCCCAGTGGCAGGGTCCGCATGCAGTTCCACCTCCATTTCGGCGCACCTCTCACACGTTTCGTGGCCCATAGGGTGCTCCACCCAAGGCCCCAGTGGCAGGGTCCGCATACAGTTCCACCTCCATTTCGGCGCACCCCTCACACGTGTCGTGGCCCTATAGGGTGCTCCGCCGAAGGCCCCAGTGGCAGGGTCCGCATGCAGTTCCACCTCCATTTCGGCGCACCTCTCACACGTTTCGTGGCCCCATAGGGTGCTCCGCCGAAGGCCCCAGTGGCAGGGTCTGCATGCAGTTCCACATCAATTTTGGTGCACCCCTCTCGAACGTTTCGTGGCCCCATCGGGTGCTCCACCGAAGGCCCCAGCGGCAGCGCCCGCATGCGGTTCCACCTTTCTTTCGGCGCACCCCTCACACGTTTCGTGGCCTCATAGCGAGCTCCACCGAAAGCCACAGTGCTGCGTTCGCATGCGGTTCCACCCCTCCAATTCGGCACACCCCTCACAAGTTTCGTGGCCCGATAGGGTGCTCCGCCGAAGGCCCCAGTGGCAGGGTCCGCATGCAGTTCCACCCCCCATTTCGGCGCACCCCTTGCACGTTCCGCGGCCCCATAGGGTGCTCCACCGACGGCTCTGGTGGCAGCGTCCGCATGGCGTACCCGTGCCAATTTTGGCACACCCGTCACACGCGTCGTGACCCCAGAGAGGTTCACCGAGGTCGATACCCACAACTGCGTCACTCACAACTGCACATGGTTGGGTCCCTCGCCAGGATAATTTGTTTAGTCTCTCTCTCTCTCTATATCTCTTTCTCCCTCTCTCAAACATTTGCTCCGCTCTCTGCAAGGGTACTTCTGCAATATCGGATTCATCGTTGGATCCTGGAACTGGGGGTGATGTTGGTGGCTTCTTTCCGGAAGTGGAACAGCAACAGTGAGGGGGAAAACGCTGGCCCGACGCGAGAGCATGGGAGATAGCTCCAACAAGCGAAGACGTGCATCCGATGGAATCCCTCGTTTGCACTCTTTCTGCTTCTCCTCCCCCCTGCTCCCCTCGTCCGCGTCCTCCTCTTCCCCCTCTTCCTCCACCTCCTCCTCCTCCTCCTCCCTCCTCCTCCTGCTGGCCACCCATCCTCCTCCTCCTCCTGCTCCTCCTCCTCCACCTCTGCCTCTGCCTCTGCATCCTCTCTTCCTCCTCCTCCTCCTCCTCCTCCTCCTTCTTTTGCTTCCTCTTCTCCTCTTCCTCCTCCTCCTCCTGCTCCTCCCCTCCTCCTCCTCCTCTTCCTTCTCCTCCTCCTCCTCCTCCTACCTTCCTTCCGTATTCAAGGCTTGGCCTCCCCCTCCGACTGTCTGAAAGCTGGGGTTCGGGCTTCCGCTTTTTCCAAACTTTGTTCGTCTCGACGAAGTTGTCCATGATTCTGCCCTCCTGCTCCCTCCTCCTCCTACTCCTCCTACTCCTCCGCCCTCCGCCCTCTGCCCTCCTTTCCTTCTCCTCCTTTTCCTCCTCCTCCTCCTTCTCCTGCTCCTTCTCCTCCACCTCCTCCTCCTCCTCCTCCACCTCCCCCCCCCCCGCACGTGCCGCGAAAATGTGAGGATGGCCACTTGAGACAACGGCGGCTTTCCAGACCGGCCCCAATCCGCTCAAGTTGTCCAGGAACTCCTCCCAGGGTCCATCCAGAATCGCTTTTCGAGACGAATCCAGCCGATGGCGACGAGAAGCCTCCAGGAAGCCCATAAAAGACGACACGCATCTGGAAAGCTCGCCTGGCCCATATCCGTTCCAAAATGGGTCGCCGATCTCCTCTCGGGGTCCATCTAGGCCTGCTCTTCCAGGCGGACCCAGCCGTGGCGATGGAAAGCCTTCAAGAAGTGTTTCTTGTTGGAAATAGCGCGAGCGATCGCGGACCCAAAGCAGTGGGTTTGTAGCAATAGATGTTGTGCATCATCTGAGGACGAACATATGAAATACATTCGATGTTGTGCAATCTGTGTTGTGCAATGAAAATGGTGCGACCTATGGAGTACAATACTTGCTGTGCAATCAATGTGGAATAATACATGTGGTGCAACCTGCGTGGTGCAATATATGTTGTGCAATCTGTGGTGCGCAATCTATGTTGTGCAATGTATGTGAGGCGATCTATGTACGGCAACCTACGCGGGGCAAGGCACGTTGTGCAGTATATGTGGTGCGCTCTATGTTGTGCAATTTGCCATGCCGAATTTGATGTGGTCAACTCCACTGCTCGCGAAATCATCCCACCCACCCACCCGCAACTTGGTGTGTGCCACGCTGACACGCGGGCGCTTCATTGCAAGACGGTTAGTCGGGCGGGCGCGAAATCATGGTGACGTTTTCTAGCGATGGTGGTGACCACGATGACGATGATGAGGGCAAGGCCAATGACGGCGCCGGTGCTGATCACGCCGATGACGATGATGGTGTCCACGCGTCGGTGATGAAGGTTTTGGATGGAGTTCGACATGCGGCGGCCGTCGGGCGCGAGTGGCCCGCAAAATTTATTTGATAGAGGGCGGGCCCCCCCAGCCAAAGTGCAAGGGCGTTCGACTGATTTCGACATGCCCGCGCGAGAGTCCCGTTTGGTCGTATTTGATGGAAACGTGAAAAAACCAATGGTTTCCAGAAAAGAATTCGCAAGAACACGCGTGCAGACTTTGTTTGAAAACTGATGTTATCTAGTTATTTCGACACTGTTTTGCCAACGAAGACTGCATTGCTACTGACCTGCCGAGGAGCTTGATGCGACTAAGACTAACATGTGGCAAACCTATGTTCCTGGCCTGTACGCCCAGCATGGATTCAGTTCTTCTGCGTGCACTGGAATGCCCAAGAGCCCTTGTAGACTCTCGTGGTCCCACCCGCCTGCAGATGTGACAGGAAGCGTATGGAAAGAACGACCGCGGGAATCCCTTGCGCCTCAGCCCACAAGTCGTCTGGTGCTGCTGTGCACTCTTCGAAACCATAAAGCACAACCGCGTGAGGAGGTGTAGCTCGCCTGATCACCCATGCGGGCGACCCCACTTGGGAAGAAACTCGTATGTTGCCAACCCATATGTTTTGTTTTTCCTGTATGTTATCGGGTTATTCGATGTTGAAATGCGTGCGGAACTTCTGGATCTTCTGTATCCAAAGATTCCCGCATGCGCGCGCGACGACGCACGCGTGTTTACTGCCGTCCCGTTTTTCGCACGGTGCATTTGCAAATTGATGATTTGTGATACACGAGTGCGCGCGCATAATTTTTGGAATTGGATGATGGGGCCACTCGGTACCGGCCTGGCTGATATGGTGCGGGTCCAGATTTCGAACAAGCGCTCAGGCATACTCATCGGCAAATTGCACATCCCCAGTGGGGATAATCCCGCCCTCGGGTGGTGGTGCAATCTGTATTGTGCGATCTATGTTGTGCGCCATGTAGCATATGTGGTGCAATCTACGCGGTGCAATTCATCTCGACCGTCTTGAAGCTGTCCTCTCCACTGCTCGTGCAAACATCCCACCCTCCCACCCGCAACTTGGTCGCAAGACCTCTTCAGACAAGACCGTGACGGTAGGTACCACATGGCACTTGGCCACGACACCGATGCCGACGATACAGCGACATCGACGACGACGGCGCCGCCGACAGCGACTGCGACGACACCGACGACGTCTCCAATGTTTTCGACGGCGACAACGACGACGACGACACCGACGACGACGACAACGACGCCGACGACGACGACGAAGACGACGACGACGTCGCCAACGGAGACGACGACGAGGGAGGAGAAAAAACGACGACGGCGACAACGACGACAACGACGATGGAGGAGGGAAGACGGCGACGACGCCAACGATGAAGAAGGAGGAAGGACGGCGATGCCGACGACGACAACGACGAGGGAGGAGGGAAGACGACGACGACGACGACGAGACGCCGACGACGGACGACGACGACGAGGGAGGATAACGACGAGGGAGGAGCGAGACCACGACGACGACGACGACGACGACGGCGACGAAATAGGAGGGACAACGACGAGACGCCGACGAAGACAACGAGGGAGGAAGGAGGACCACGGCGACAATGACGACGGAAACGACGACGACGCCAAGACGACGACAACGACGACGAGGAAAGACAGAAGACGACGACGACGACGACGACGACGACGACGAGGGAGGAGGGGGAGACGACGACGACGACGACGCAAGAGCGCGCGCGCACGCTTTTGTTGAAAATCCGTGTTGCGAAACCTTGGGTTCTTGTAGGTTTTTTGGACGCACGATTTTGAAATCCTTCTGAAACCGATGGTTTTTGAAGGATTTCGGCATACGCCCGCGACGACGCGCGCGTCTGCACTTCGTCCCATTTTTTGCAGAGGATTCTCGCGACGGCACACGCGCAAGGGCGTTCGACAGATTTCGACATGCGCGCGCGCGAAGCCCGTTTGGTAGCATTTTGTGAAAATCTTGGAAAACCTATGGTTTTCTTAAGATTTCGCAAGACCTCACGCGGAATTTTTTTAGCAAATCAGTGTTGCGAAACCATGTGATTTTGTACGTTTTTCGGACACTCGATTGCGAAATCCTTCCGGCACCGAAGGTTTTTGAAGGATTTCGGCATGCGCGCGACGACGCGCGCGTGTGCACTTCGTCCCACTTTTTGCAAGGGATTCGTGAAAAAATGTTATGTTAAAACAAAACATGTCGCCGCATAGTGTTTTTACAAGGGAACCGCAGGGGGGGGGATACCGGCTTGGCTGGGATAGTATGAATTCATATTTAGGATGGACATGTGGTCAGAATCAGATGTAATTTACAGCACGCGCGGGGTAACCGATAAGTCCAGGGGGGGGGGGGTACAGAAAGGAGAATTCGCCAACATTCAACTTGAAATTGTCAACACTCCACTTCTCGCGCAATGATCCCACCCACCCATTCGCGACTTGGCTTGCGAAACCCATGCGGAAACGATTGCGATGAATGCTTGGTGTTGGCTGGTGCATCTCTGCGGCCGCGCTAGCCCGCGCATGCACGCGCGGGCAGCGGCCAGCTAGTTTGGCGCGACCGACGTGGCCGCGGTGGCGCTGACCGCTGGGCACATCCCAGCGGGCACTTCAATGCGAGTCAGCGGCTTGGGCGGGCGCGGTATCATGGCAACGTCGACAACGGTAGACACGATGATGATAATAGCGACGCTGGTGACGATGATGACAACGACGACGGCACGGCCAGCGACGGCGCCAATGCTTATCACGCCGGCGACAATGACAGCGTCCTCGCGTCGGTGAAGAAGGTTTTGGAATGAGTTCGACATGCGCGCGCGGCCGACGCGCGAGTGGCCCGCATGGTGTCATTTGACGCGGATCGTGCCCCCCAGCACGCGCAAGGCTGTTCGAATGATTTCGGCATGCGGCGCGAGAGGCCCTATTGGCAGACTTCTATGAAACAGCGGAGCAACATCGATGCTTTCTTAAGGATTTCGCAAGAGCGCGAACGCAGGTTTCTTTGAACACTGTTGTTGCGAAGCCATCTGGTTATACATGGTTTCGGGACATTCGGTTTTGAAATCCATGTGAAACCTGATGTTTCCGAAGGGTTTCGGCACGCGCGCGCGTCACGATGCGGGCGCATGCTTTTCGTCCGCTTTTTGCAAAAAAGGTTTTTGCGACGGCGCGCGGGCAAAGGCGTTTGTACGATTTCGACACGAGCGCGCGAAACCCGTGTGGTAGCATGTTATGAAAATGTGGAGAAACCTATGGTTTTCCAATGGATTCGCAATAGCGCGTGCAAACTATGTTCAGAATTCCCTGTTGCGAAACAGTTGGAAGTTGGGGGGTGAGTCCGACGTGAAGAGGAGACCCCCCCACCGGGAAATCGATTTCGGTTTCGGGTTCGTGTCGTGCGTGCCGTGCGTCCGCGCGTGCGAGGCGAGGCTGCGTGGGCGTGCGAGAGGAAATCCTCCTGTGGCTGGGCCGCGGCTGGACCCAATGTTTCTCCTCCGGCGGCCAGTGGCCCGCGGTGTCCCGCCGGTGTCCCGCTGGTGTCCCGAACTCCTCCTGTGGCTGAGCCGCGGCCGGACCAAATGTTTCTCCTCTGGCGGCCGGTGGCCCGCGGTGTCCCGCTTGTGTCCCGCTGGTATCCCGAAGTGTCCGCCGCTGCTAGAGAGAAGTCAAGACAAATGGTGATCCTCCCCCCGCCCGTCTAGCGGTGGCTCGCGGTGTCCCGCGGTGTCCCGCGGTGTCCCGTGGTGTCCCGTGGTGTCCCGTTGAATGAGATCGATCGTGAGATCGATACTGGAATCGATGTGGTGCCCCGAGGTGCCCCAATAAGTGGGATCGCTAGTGAGATCGATAGTGAGATCGGCAGGTATCCTGTGGTGTCCCATGGTGCCCCGTTGAGTGAGATCGATAATGAAATCGATCGTGAGATCGATGTGGTGTCCCGAGGTGTCCCGTGGTTTCCTACGGTGTCCCGTTGAGTGAGATCGATAATGAGATCGATCGTGAGACCAATCGTGATATCGAAAGGTGTCCCGCGGTGTCCTGTGGTGTCTCGTGGTGGCACGTTGAATGAGATCGATCGTGAGATCTACAGTGAGATCGACAAGTGTCCCGTGGTGTCCCGTGGTGTCCCGTCGAGTGAGATCGATAATGGTATCGACTGAATCAGATGTTGGTTCCCCCCCCCCCCCCGCAACCTCCTTATCATCCGACGGGTGGTCGTATAGGTATTATGTATGTATGTATGTATTCATAGATTACACACACGATCATAAAAACCTTGCGAGGCCCACAGTGTTTGAAGGATTGCGGCATGCGCGCCCGCCCTGAACTGGGCGCTGTGCTGCGTATAACTGCTCGGAAAACTTCGCGAAGACTTCTGTGATTTCCTCTTTCGACGCATGTTCCATGCCGTCCTCGCCACGCGTGTCTTCTGCTGCGGGCGCCCTGCAGATGACATGGAGGGCAAGCCGCGAAAATGTCAGAGGATTGGCTGGATTATTTCTTTCTTGTCCCCCTTGAGCCTGAGGGTGACCAGCTTCTTGATGCGTTTGCCGAGGTCCACCCTGCGATGCTTCATCTCTGAAGGAGTCAAATCGCTCTGTCGCCTGAGGGGCCGGCGCTGGCGGATCAAATCGTCGATCTTTCCATGTCTCGCACGCCGTGGCATGGACTTCTCGTAATTTGGCAGAACAATCAATAGGGCATTCACCATCGCCTTCTCGATGTACAGTGCTCGTTTCGTCGATGTTACTTCGTTCGCGCCGCTCCCCACGAGGCCGGCGTCCAGTTTCGCGGCGTACTTCTTCTCATCTACCTCTGGTCCCCATGTCGGTCTTCGGCCCCTGATTGGCATAGCCTGTGAACGTGATGCTACGCTGAATTGTAGTCGAACCGCCCGGTGTCAGAGCCCGTGTCGAACCAGCTTGCAGCTCCACATTTGCGTACGTCTTTACGACAATGCCTCTCCAAAGTTATGCAGTCGAGCTGCTTGCGCAAATCCCCATTCGAACATGTCCATAAATCATCGTCTGCGTCGTTTGTGGAGATACTTGCCAGCGTGAGCCTGTGAGATACACCATTGAAACAACAACTCACCCCTGGAACTCCTATATATGGTGTTGTTAGTACCCATCGCGTCTTCGTCCTCATCCGCGGAGCGTGGGCCGACTTCAGCATTGCTGTCGCCTGCCAGCACCAACCGTTTCCCTTTTCGACTTCGACGTGGTGACCGCATCATCCACAACAGAATGCATAATCTCCACGTCTATATCGACCTTCGCAGCGTGGGGCATGTGCACTCCGACAATATTGAGGGGCACGCCGCGGACGTCGATTCCGAGCACGGCAACTCTATTGCGCAATGCCTTGGAGGAGATGTGGGCCTTCTTTTTGTACATGAACATGCCAATGACGTCGCGCCCTTTGCTGCCGCCGCTGCCGGACCACGTGTGTCCTCCATTTGTTGTACATACCTCGCACGCCTCCTCCCTCCATATCTCCCTAAAAACTCAAATATCCCAGCTCTGGTCCCCAAGCTCGCCTAAGACATGATCCAGCCGCTCGGAGAAGCAAATGAACGAGTGGATGTTGTAGGCGAAAACAATTAAGTTAGTTGTCATAGCATACGAAAGTGTCCGAAGAGACACAGGCCCCCCCCCCGGAGATAAAAGAATATGCTCCTCGACCTCCTCCGGCACCACGTGCACAAGCAGACGGTATGCCCAGCCCACCAGTAGTTCTTGAACATGCCTCGAATTGTGGTACATGTAAGGGTACAGTGTTCGGACGCGCACAAATGCGCTCCCTACTCCCAGTTCTGCCTCTTGTCTTGCCATTCGTGAATCCCTTCCTCGACTGCTGTCCTCACCTCTTCCACCGTGTCTTTCAGAAACATGTCAGCGTCGTCGTCAACCCAAGCGACCTTGATCATCTTCAGGCTCACGATGCCCTTTTACCAATTGACCCAGACATTTTTTTCGGAGAATAGCCGGGCTGCTCAATCAAATTGTGTTCGATCAGGCCCAAGGTCTTGTCCCGGATCCTCTGCTCGAAAGTCCGGTTGTTAGTAAACCGTCGTGTGATTCCACCGTCAACAACTTTAGATACGTTCTTAACCTTCCTGTAGAAACCGATCTTTACAGACAGGGACTCGAACTGAATGACGCCAGTCCTGCAAGGGTCAGTGAAGGTAAAGACCTTGCCAACCTTGTTACGACGGGAGCCCTCAACCAAGCAGCCCTCGATGGTTTGAACGATGTGATCCTCGTCCGTATATTCGTCGAATCCCCCTACAATGATCTGCAACTCTCTGTTGTCATCACTTTCACTTCCAGTATCTCCTCCCTCCTCTCCTTGCTTGTGGTGCTTCGTGCTCTGGCCGTGGGAATGCTTGATGCACGGCAACAGGTCCAGGATCATCTCTTTAGCTGCGTCTTCGCCATATACTGTGTCGACCTCCGTCCGCAGCACCTCCAATTCCTGCTGTACTGTCTCCGCAGCCGCCTGAACATCAGAGGCCGCGGCAGCAGCCCCCTGCGCCTCGTACTTCGCGTTCTGCGCGATGCTCTCAATCTCCTCGGGCGAATGGGTGGGCTTCGAAATCTTTGGCGTGACACGCTTCTCGAAACTTATCATGTAATTCCTAAACCATGGAAGTGCCTCTTCCTGGATCGCGGAACCTCGGCCGCCTTCCTGCCGCTCCATCACTTCCAAGTCAGATATGTCCCCCTCGCAGATTGCGAGGTCCTCATCCATGATAGCGATCGCCTTCGCCTTGCGGCTTTCCTTCCTCTCTCTCCGGCGTCTCCCCCGTTTTTCGTATCTCCACTTGTCAGTTTGCCCCCCTTCTTCACCATTGCGTATCTGGGCGGGAAGCGAGAACCAATAATCAAAATGCGAGAATCACACAATGAGTGAGTAGGCGAAGAGACTAGCAAATAATATAAGTACTTGCGCCCAAACCTTGCGAAACCCATAGTGTTTGAAGGATTTCGGCATGCGCGCGCGCGACGAAGCGCGCGTGTGCCCTTCGTCCCATTTTCTGCATGCTTTTGATCAACGAATGTGCGCGCATAGTTTTATTTGACAGGGATGAAGAGGGGGCGATACCAATTTGGCTGGGATGATGTGAGGTCATGCTTGGGATGGACAGTGGGGCAGAATCGTATGTAAATTGCAATACGAAAAGGTGGCCCGTTTCAATCCTGGGGGGGTAGATCCTGATTTTGTTGTGCGGTATTTGATGTGCAACCCATGTTGTGCAAAACATGCTGTGCAATCTATGTGGGGCGGCAGGGGGGCGGCGACGGCGGTAACAAGCGCGGCGACTGACAAAAAGGCCCAAACCACGGGCAGCGACGAGGCGGCGACGGCGGCAACATAGCCGCCAGATCGACAGGCAGGCCCAGATCCTTGGAGGATCAATAAGAAACCCTCAGCGCAAACACCTCTTCGTGGACAAACAAATATGACCGGTCCCGCCCGCCCTCCCCTCCACCCCTGGTCGCGTCACGATTCGCGCTGGCGCCGCTTGGGAATTAGCAGCCCCCCCTCCCGCTGTCCCCCCAGGTCACGCCCAGTATCGCCAGGGTGCCCACACAGGACGCAAAACACCGGGGGTAGGGCCGCTGTTGCTTCCCTCCTCAGATCAGATGCGCCAGGACAAGCGGGGGGCGGAGGCGGCCCCAGACCCACGGCGTCGCATCTTTTCGCAACGTCGAGCCCCACAGGCTTTGGACCCCTTCCCCAGGACCGGCTTTTCATCCCGAGTCGTTTTTTGACGGTCCCGAGGCTTATGTTGTTCCCGTCCTACTTAAGGACCGCATCCCAGAAATAAGTTCGACCACCCAGAAAAGTGTCCAAAGAGTGTCGAAACAGTGCCGAAACAGTGTCTCCCAGGGCCCGGCACGTGAAAACCCTTGAATTTCAATATTGTTTTGGGCGCTCGAAATTCTTCCTGGTGGTCAAGGCTAGAGTAGGTTGGAGCATCATAGCCCGAGGCCCGGGAAGGGCCCCTGGCGGCTGAAAGACAAGCCTTCCGTCGTGATTTCTCCGCAGCGCGAGGAGGGAGGTCTGGGGCGCCAGGACAAGCGGGGGGCGGAGGCCGAGGGCGGGCGGCCGCCGGGGCCTGGCGCGGGGCCCACGCCGCGCCGGGCGAGTGCGCGGAGCCCTCGACGAGCCACCTCGTGAAGGCCGAGCCTCGGCGCCCCGGGCTTCTACAACGGCCTGTTGTCAGCCGCCAGGCCCTTTGAAGCAGGCACTTCTCTCGTGAGAGGCCCGCCGCCCTCCAAGACCCCCTCGCGTCGTGACAAAATCACGACGGGAGGTTTGTCGCCATTTTCGGCCTCCGGGGGCCCCTAGAAGGCCTCGGGACCGGCGAAAAACGACTCAGAATGAAAAACCGGTCCCGGGGAAGGGGTCCAGACCTCTGGGGGTCGACGTTGCGAAAAAATCCAGACGTCGGGGGTCTGGGCTCGTAGAAGCCTACCCCTTTCGGGCCACCCTAGTTTGGGGGGCCGCCAACCTTATTCTCCTCTCTCCTCTCTCCTCCGTCCTCCTCCCGGAAGTTTTGCCCCTCCCTCCTCCCCCCCGAGCGCGTGCAGGGGGAGCGAGGCAGGGGAAGGAAGGGGCACGAGGAGAGAGGAGGGGGTAGCACCTCCCGCGCCTCCTCCGAGGATCCCCTGTCCATCCCTCTAGCAGATGGATGGTACGTTCGAGCCCGCGCACGCCGGAGTGGACTGCCGATCTCCTCCATAGCCCCTGCCCCCCCCCTATCTCGATGCTGATCTCAGCGCTGGTCGTGCGTGTATGGGGGTACGGGCACTTCTGAAGGGGCCCTAGGACACACAAAAAAATACACACAACTACAAGGATTCCCCATTTTCCGAATATTTTCTGGGTTTTCGTCTTCCCCCCCACTTCCCATATTTTCCTATATTTTCTGGGGAATCGGCGAGTAATTGTGTCTGTGTGTTTTTTCCCCTCCTTAGTCGTGCGTGTATGGGGGCACGGGCACTTCTGCTTG
>CAUYUJ010008873.1:2500-15000 GCA_963575745.1 Prorocentrum cordatum | reverse complement strand
TCCTCCTCCTCCTCGCCTCTGCCTCCTGGGGTGTCGCAATCTTTCCCTCTTGTTTTTTGTTGTTGCGCCGGGCGCTTTATATGCTCGAAGATTCTAGTAGGGGGTCGACGACATGATTGATCTGCACCCACATATAAGTGCTTCCCCGCCGAATCTGATACACAAGAAACAACATACGTATCATGTCCCGTGGGTCTACGAGCATTCGACGTGTTTCCTGTAGATTGGCGGGGAAAACAGGTTTGGAGTACATCTATTCTGTAGCTGACCCCCTGTTCGAAGTACTCGGGCCCGTATGGACCGATCCCGCTCGAGAGATGCCGTGTTCCCGCCGCCTCCGTTTTGTGTGCCCCCCACCCCCCCGGGCCTCTCCGGTGACAGAGCACGGGGGCCGTCGATTCCATATTGCTGGCTCTTGCGAGGCGACGCCAACCGACGCTCGCCGAAGTTCATCCACGCCGAGCCGGCGCTTTGTATCATCGAGAACACCAGACGCCAGCGCACGCGAGTGAAGTCCAAAGGCTGAATTTCGAGGACGTGCACGGCTCCCTGACAAACTCACGCCCCGCCCCCCCCCCCCCCCACCACCTCCCCGCCTTCCGCCACCCCTCCCTCCCCACAGCCCCCCCTCGGCTGTCCCCCGCCTCTTCGCGCCGTGGAGCGATGACGGCGGAAGCTCCGTCGCTATTCTCGACCACAATTGGGGCCATCTGGGGCACCGGGGTATGTCCCCAGAACGGCTTGGGATGAGAAGCCGGTCCCAGGGAAAGCGTCGAGACCCCTCGGGTCCAACGTTGCGAACAAAGAATTGAAGGGGCCCTGGGACACACAAATAAATACACACAAATTAAAAAGATTTCCCATATTTTCCTATATTTTCTGGGTTTCTGTCTTCCCCCCCACTTCCCATATTTTCCATTATTTTCTGGGAATCGACGATCAATTGTGTCTGTGTGTTTTTTTCCCTCCTGAAGAATGCCACGACGGAGGGCGGGGCACGCGCAGGGGCGACACCCCGTGGCAGGGACGACCTTCGCTCTGTGAGGCCGGCGGGCCGCGGTGTGCGATGCGGCCGGAGACGTCGGCGTGCTTGAGGCCCTGGGCCCCCCCGCGCTCCAGAGGTCGCTCGGGCGAAGATGAAGGGGCCCCAGGACACACAAAAAAATACACACAAATAAAAAGATTCCCCATATTTTCCCATATTTTCTGGGTTTCTGTCTTCCCTCCCACTCCCCATATTTTCCCATATTTTCTGGGGGTCGACGAAGAATTGTGTCTGTGTGTTTTTTCCCCTCCTGAGAAGAGGCACCCTCACAGATGCAAGGGCCTCGGAGGGCCACGTTCGCGTTTTTCGGACGAGGTTGGCCAGCGAGAGTCGCTAAGGATGGCCCGAGGAGGCAAGGATGCAAGGGTACCCTTGGGAAGGTTGCCCATCCTTACTATGCGGGTCGAATGTGCGTGTTGCCGACCACCACCTCATCCCCCCCCCGCCAGAATACCCGACACGGGCCCGGCGCGGCGCCTGCGCAGCAACCTCCTCCTCCGTCCTCGCCTCCGCCCTTTCTCTGCCTCTCTCTCTCTCTCTCTCTTTTTTTTTTTTTTTTTTTTTTTTTCTCTCTCTCTCTCTCTCCCTCCCCCCCCCTCCCCCTCCTCCCGCTCTCTCCTCCCGCTCGTCCCGCTCAGTCTCCTCCTCTTCTTCCTCCTCCTCGTGTGCCCCTTCCTCTCCTGCTCCTCCCCCTGTTATTTCCCTCTTGCAATCCCAGGCCTCCGACGATGTGCTGTTTTTCCATGCGCGGGCCCAGAAGTCCTGATACCCCTTCCCTGGGGGCGCTTCCTCGCCTCCAAAATCACGTTTGAGGGCTCTTGGGCCTGGTAAAAGGACCACAGAAGGAGGAATCGAGGAACAAAACGCCAGAATCGACAAACAACCTGTCTGGGACCCTCCTCCTGCTCCTCCACCTCCTCCTCCTCCTCCTCCTCCTCCTCCTCATTCTCCTCCTGCTCCTTCTCCTCGTCGTCGCCGTCCTCCTCAGAGGCGGCGGCGCCTGCGTTCGCAGCCCGTCCCGCCACGCGAGCAGCTCGTCCGGCGTCACGGCCACGTCGCAGGGGTACGCCTCGCCCTCTGGCAGCCACCGCAGGCACCTCTCGGGGGGGGAGAGGAGGGAGGAGAGAGGGGAAGGAGAGGGCAAGCTAGGTGCGCTCGCGCCATACCTGACACCCGACCCCTCCCGCCCATCCCGTCCTATGGCGCTCCTTTTCTTCCATCCGCCGACGCGGGACACATCAGGCCTGGAACTCCAAAGGGGGGCGCATCATGTTTTAAACGCAATCGGAAAGGAGCTGCGCACATTGGAGGAGGTGGCGGATGGGTAGGAGGAAAAGGACGAGGATGAGGACGGGCGAGGACGAGGATGAACAGCAGCAGCAGGCGCTGGAGATAAAGGCAGCGGAGGAGCAGGAGGACCTCCCAAAAAGGTGGAGGATGGGGAAGAGGGACAGGCAAGGTCTCCTTTCTCCAGGACCCGGTTCCCTCGTGCTGACCTCCTCCTCCTCCTCCTCCTCCTCCTCCTCCTCTGGCTCCTCTGGCTCCTCCTCCTCCTCCTCCTCCTCTGGCTCCTCCTCCTCCTCCTCCTCCTCCTCCTCGTCGGGGACGCGTCTCCTGGCGCGCGCCGCGGGCTGCGGGCCCTCCTCCCCTCCGGGCCCCGCGGGCCGCCTCGGCCGCGGCGGGGGCCCAGGCGCCTGGCCAGAGGGCGCCTTTGCGGGGCCTCCTGCGGCCGGGGCCGCGTGGCGCGCCCGCGGCGCGCGGTGCCGCTCGAGCGAGCCGAGCCGCCGGCGTGCCTTCCTCTCCAGGCACCGCGGGGCAGCCATGGGCACGAGCGCGCTGTCGGGAGCTTCTGCTCCGCGCGCCGCGGCGGCGGCCCCGACGACGCGGTGCGCCCGGCAGGCGGGTGGCGTGCCGCTCCGCTCCGCGGGGTGGGAGGCCCCGAAAAGGCACGGGGCGTGGACGCTCGGGGGCCGGGGCGTGGATAGCACGCCGTGCCGAGGCGTGGAGGGCCAGTCGGCGGCGCGACGCGCGGGACTGCCGTCTGCGGTGGAGGAGCAGAGCCGCAGGGTCCTCGTCAAAGTCAAGGGGCCCTGGGACGCACGAATGGATAGGCACAGATCCCAGGATCTCCCCCCCCCCCATTTTCCCATGTGTTCTGGGTTTTCTTTTTCCCCCCCCCCACTTCCCACATTTTTTCTATATTTTCCTGGGAGTCGGCGATTCATTTTGCCTGTGTGTTTTTCCCCTCCCGAGTAAAGGCCTACGCGGGCTTGTCGGGTCGGCGCTGCACCTGAGAACCCCCCCTGCCACCCACTGGCGGCGGCCGCTGGAGGGGGGTAGCGGGGAGGGAGGTCCAGCGCCGGCACAAGAGGCCCACGCGGGCCTTCGGCAACGTGTGCTGGCGCAGTCTTCTGGCTTATATCCGCTCGCGGTGTCGATATCCGATAGAGGCAGGAAACACTGCACTGGCATGAACCTTCAACGGTCTGCGCGGATTTCGTTGATCTGCGCTGGACCCCCCTCCCTGGCGCGCGGAGCAAGCCAGCGGGCAGCGCCAGAGGCGCCGCCAGGGGAGGGGAGGGGGACAGCGCAGGTCCGAGAAATCCGCGCGGACCGTCGACCGTTGATGTTTGTGCAGCTTTTTGTTCTTCTCCGAGCCGAGAGATCACCCCTACAGAGTTGAATGGCACGGCGCCGTCGCGCTGCTACGGAGCGACGGGGCAGCCTGCGCGCAGCGCCCGCGCCTCGATGATGAAGTCGAGCGCCGCGGAGACCGCGGTCACCTGCGCGAGGTTGCACTGGTCCTCCGTCGCCTTGGGCGAGTCTGGAGGTCCGGGGAGGGCCCGCCGAGTCCACGGCGGCCCGTCCTGGGCGTTTTGTGCCCTTCTTGGCTCCTCCTCCTCCTCCTCCTCCTCCTCCTCCTCCTCCTCCTCCTCCTCCTCCTCCTCCTCCTCCTCCTCCTCCCCCCCTCCCTCCTCCTCCTCCTCCTCCTCCTCCTCCTCCTTCTCGTCGCCGCGACTGGACCCGCCTCGCAAGACGAGGCAGGACGGACCCTGGGAGGGATCCCGGGACCGACTCCGAGTGGACGTGGGCCGGTCAGGAGATCAGCCGTCGTCTCAATGGGCCCTCCTCCGGGGATAGACTTCGGTCGTGGTGGCGTACTCCGCGTTGGTCACGCCCGCGCAGAGCCCGATCGACTTGGGCGACGGGATCGCAATCACGCCCTCCTGCACGACCTGGCGCCAGGACAAAACCACGCTTTTCCTCCCTGGCCTCCTCCTGCGTGAACCACTGCCTCGGGGGCTCTTCGGCCATCCTGCTGGAACCATGGAGGAGGGATCGAAATCTTCCCGCGAGGCGCACCTGGTCGAATACGTCCAGGCCCCATTCGTCCTGGCTGGGGGGGGCGCTGCCAGAGAGAATCCATGCGCAGGGTTTTGTCTCAGGCTCACCTCCTCGTCGATGATCTTGCCGTCCGCGTCCGGCGGCGCGATGTGGGTCACGCCCCGCACCGCGTCGATGATCGCCTTGTGCCATGGCTCCTGCGGGTTGGTCGAGTCCGACACCAAGTAGAAGCCGTCGGGGATGGTACCCGGCTTGTGCTCGACGCCGTCGCGAGCCGCCTTTGCCGGGCGGAACTCGCTCTCGTCTGTGTCGGTCGTCTCGTGCAGGTCGACGTGGCAAGTCCACTGCTCGACGTCGAGCCTCTTCAGCAAGGCGATGAGCGCGGCTGATTCCTCGGTCGCGGCCTCTGGGTTGAACGAGCGCCCTGGCACCACCTCGCCGTCGGGATTGAAAGCGCGATTCGGGTCCACAGCCTGCGGGTTCCACCGCTGGATCGTCTCATAGCCCCACGGACTGACGCACGGCGCCACGAGGATGTTGAACACCTCGCTGTACGTCTCGCCCTTCTCCTGCAGGAACCGGATGGCGCCCTGGACGCCGCTTGTCTCGTAGCCGTGCACCCCACCAGTGACGAGAACGGATGGTTTGCTGGGCGACCAATTCCGGCTCCGCACTGAGAAGAGAGGGTACCGGGCCTCGTCCTGCGAGAGGGCGCCGTACTGCTCCACCGTGAAGCGCTCTTTCAGTCAGGAGGTCGATTTGATGGCAGCGCGGCGTGTGATCAGGACATGATGGGGGAGCCCCTGTGCCCAAGGGGAATCTTTACGACAATCCAACCGAAAAAAACCGAACCTGCAGCGGAACCGACACCTACTGAAACTGGCAGGCCCCATGCTGCCTGGAAAGGCGCTGCGGCGCAGCAACTGCACAGCAGCCGACCGAACCGAAACGACCGAACGCAACCGACCCCGACGCAGCCGAAACGACCGAACCGCTGACAGCCTTTCGGAGCAGGCCGAGCAGAGACAACGACACTGTAAGATCCGGGTCCGAACGCGCAAATTTCCCGAACTGCGTCTGGCCGTGGCGACGAGGGCCCCCCCCCGAAGGCCAAGCATCGCTGTCTCGACTCGCCCTCCTCTGACCCTCGATTGCGCCCTCCCCTCGAATCGGCCCCCTGTCAGCGGCTGGAGTTTTCCCACCACCTCGTCCAAGTAGGAGCGCTGAACCGTGCGGGTCGCCCTCCACTCGGCGCGCTCCCCTGCACCCCAGGGCACGCCCGCCGTGCCGATGGGGAACGGCGCCATCGCCGTGCCAGAAGCCGAGCACGCGGCCGTGAGGCACCCGACAGCTAAGCCCGTGCGCTGGCGCCTGCGCGGCCGCGTGCCTGCGCGCACGCGCACCCAGAACATCCGCCTGCCCCGACGCCAGAGCTCGTCCAAGATCGCCTGGGCCAAACATTGCCACGGGATGGATCATGGCCGCCGCTCCTCCTCCTCCTCCTCCTCCTCCTCCTCCTCCTCCTCCTCCTCCTCCTCCCGAGGAAACGCCGACCATGCAGATGGTCCCGTGGCCAGCAGTTTCCCGAGCGACCGTCCCAATGCATGTCCACCAAAAGGCTGCCATGACAAGGATCTTCACTCCTGGCGGCCCTCGCCGTGCTGCTCGGGGAAGGACACACAAGCCGAGGACGCCGCGCGTGATGCCCCAAGAAGGAGGCGGCCGCGCCGAAGCCAGAGCAGCAGGCACGCCCACCGCGCCCCCCCCCCCCCCTCGGCGCGGTGGGGCCTTGGGAATTTCCCGATGTGGCTGTGGGCCCGTGGCCCAAGGTGGCCCCAGCCTTTCCGTGGGAGGCCCAGGCGGTCTCCAGAGACCCCCCTCACGAGGCAGGGGCTGCAAGAATGGCGTGAAAAGCAGTAGGCATAGGCACCCGGGGCCAGCAGCACCTGTTGCAGCAGCACCTCGAGCGGGGGCCCTCAGGGGCATAACTTCCTGACTGCCCCCCCGAGGCATTGGTGGGGCCTCTCGGTCGTCCTGGGAGCCTCGCCAAGGTGGCTCCTGGGCCTGTGAGGTCTTGCTGCCGTCTTTGGGCGGGGGGGTCATGGTTTAGGTCGGGCAAGGTCCTCCTACAGGTGGACTTTGGAGGGAAAACGAAAAATAGCCCAACAATATGCAAACATAGCCCCCCCCCAAAATGCTCAACAACCCGGACGATTTTTTGACTATGTTTGAACATTCCTCCTGTGGAGGGACACGCCCGACTTAAGTCATGGTGACCTGGGCGGCTGGCAGAGCAGGAGGCTGAGCAGGGACCGACCGTCCCGTCACTCCTATAATCCTACCACGACATGTTCTTAGAACCCCAAAATGTTCTAAGAACAAAATCGATGCTCTTAGAACACCAACCCGAGGTGTGAAAACAAGCCAGTCCCAGCCAGAAATGCTCTGAGAACATCTCGCGGAAACCACGAAAAGGCTCTTAGAACATGTTTTGGTGGGGCCATAGGCACGCCAGGACGCTTCGCCACCGCTTGAGGAGCGGCACTTCGGGCAGCGCCGGAGGCGCCGCCAGGGGCGGGGGCCCCGCCGCCGACCCATGGAGCGCGGACGGGCCTTCGTGAGCGCACGCGCAGCCCGTTGCCCCTCGCGCCCCGCGGGGGCCGTCCTCCTCGTGGCCGCTGGGGGCGCCCCCCGTGCGCGTCTATCGAGGCCGCCTCGGCTCCCTCGCGCGGCGGGCCCGCGGGGGGCCGCCGCGGGGCCGCAGCGCTTCCGGCGCTGCCCCTGTGTGATGCCACCGCCCCGGGGCCGCCGCGGGGCCGTCGGGGCTGCTGTGCGAAGCCGCCAGGCTGGAGCTCCAGTTCATGTGCTGCAGCCATCTAGCGCGCGTTATGCGGCTCCGTTTTTTGTTATAACCTATACACACAATACGTACGTAAGAACATATAAGTATTTCTGTTTTGTTTTTTACTTATGTGGCTGCGTGGGTGGGTGGGTTCGCTGGCACATCACATAATACAGTCGTGCCCGGCCGCCCGAATGTTTTTTTCTGAAAGCACCGTCCCTGATGCTATTTCTGGTGCTGATGTAGCGACATGGCCTCAGCTGCGAGTTGGCTTCTTGGAGGCAGTTTTGGAAGCTCCTGGGAGCCGTTGTGGGCCCCTCTGGGGCATCTTGTTGGGCCTCTTGGGGGCCTTGTGAGGCCTCGTGGGGCCTCTTGGGCACCCTTGGGGGCCTCCAGGGGGCCTCTTGGGGCGGACAACTCGAGTTGTCAATTCGTGTCCCCGTCGTGGGCCTCTCTTGGGGCCGTCTTGGGGCCCTCTTGGGCGCTTCTTGGGCGGTTTTGGAACCCTCTTGGACCGTCTTGGGGCCCTTCTGGGCCGTGCTGGGGCGGTTTTGGGGGCCCTTGGGGCCATCTTGGAGCGTCGGAAGCCCATAACGCGAGAACGCGGAAAAACAATTGAATTATCCGGGCGAAGCACCCAGCCAGATGCAGTTGTGACTACCGCAACTGTGAATGCCTTCTTCGGTGGCGATCCCTATGGGGCCACGAACAGTGCGAAGGGTGTGCCGACATGTGTGGCGGGGTACGCAACACGAGCGGAAACGATAGGCATGATCACGGGGGACTGAGCGCGGGTGAGACTGAGCGCAAGCGCGTCTGATTGTGTGTTGAGTCTGTGTGCGAGTTAAAACTACGTGCATGAATGCGAACATGGATACGCCTAGTGTAAATGTATATGGCTGTGAATACTGGGCGTGGCGGGGGACTAGACTAACGGACCACGAAGCGTGTGAGGGGCGCACTGGGTGTGGCGGACGCATGCGGGCACACCCACGGGGCCACGAAACACTGTACTGGGTGCGGCGGACGCATGCGGGCACCCCCATTGGGGCCTTCGGTGGAGCTCCCTATAAGGCCACGGAGCGCTGTGCTGGGCGTGGCGGGCGCATGTGGCCACCCCCACTCGGGCCTTACGTGGAGCTCCCTTTGGGGCCACGAAACGTTGTACTGGGTGTGGCGGGCGCATGTGGCCACCCCCACTGGGGCCTTCGGTGGAGCTCCCTATGGGGCCGCGAAGCGCTGTACTGGATGTGGCGGACGCATGTGGCCACCCCCCCAGGGCTCCCGGCGGAACTCCCCATGTGGCCACGAAGCGCTGTACTGGGTGTGGCGGACGCATGTGGCCACCCCCACTGGGGCCTTAGGTGGAGGTCCCAAGAAGGCCACGAAGCGCTGTACTGGGTGTGGCGGACGCATGTGGCCACCCCCGCTGGGGCCTTCGGTGGAGCTCCCTATGGGGCCACGAAGCGCTGTACTGGGTGTGGCGGACGCATGTGGCCACCCCCACTGGGGCCTTAGGTAGAGCTCCCTATGGGGCCGCGAAGCGCTGTACTGGATGTGGCGGACGCATGTGGCCACCCCCACTGGGGCCTTAGGTGGAGCTCCCAAGAAGGCCACAAAGCGTGTGAAGGGTGTGCCAACACTATGGCGGCCGCGGGCGCAGGCGCCAGGCGAACGCCTGGGGTCGGGGAGCAGCGTAGCAAAGGAGCGAGCGGCCAAAAGGCCACCCACCGCCACACCGCCGTTCCCCCCGTCAGTGAGCCTGCGCCCTTGGCTGCGCCTCTTTCGGAGGCAGCCCGATCCTGATCCTTTGGACTTTCTCGAGGCGATGCTGCAAGCCTCGAGTGCTGCTGGGAAGCTTGCTCTCTGCCGCTGCCAACCCACGGTCCTTGTCGCCGACTACGCGAGCGTAGCAATGGCACCTGGTGCAAATGCGGTACCTATTCACCGTGACCAGCTGGTGTTCACCGCTGGCCATCCCAAGGACCCCAGTGCCGTCACCACGATACGCTGTACTGGGTGTGGCGGACGCATGTGGCCACCCCCGCTGGGGCCTGGGGTGGAGCTCCCAATGGGGCCACGAAGCGCTGTACTGGGTGTGGCGGACGCATGTGGCCACCCCCACTGGGGCCTGAGGTAGAGCTCCCTATGGGGCCGCGAAGCGCTGTACTGGATGTGGCGGACGCATGTGGCCACCCCACCTTGAGCCTTTGGTGGAGTTCCCTGTGGGGCCACGAAGCGCTGTACTGTGTCGGTGAAACGCAGGGAGGAGGGAGGATTAAACGCAGGGCGGAGGGAGGAGGGTGAGGAGGAAGGAAGGAGACGCGGGGACCGTCTCTTCAAAACGAGGACCCAACACCACAGGATGGTTGGGAAAAACAACGGAACTCACATATTTGTGCCTTTTGGGGCTCTCTTGGGGATCCTCTTCGAACACTCTTGGGGCTGCATCGGGGCCTCTTGGGCCGTCTTGGAGCCATCTTGGGCGTCTTCGAGCACTCTTGAGCTGTCTTGGAGGCCTCTTGGACCCTATTGGGTGCTTTCTGAGGCCCTCTGGCCTCTTCAGGCCGCCTCTGGGAAACGAATCGGGAGGGTATCAAAAACTGTTCCTGGATGGTTGCGGACTGGGCGCCCGCAGGCTGGCGGGGGGTCTATTTATTCGTATTTACATATACATATACCTATACGACCACTCTTCGGGTGAGAAGGAGGCTGTGGAGGGGGGGCAAGAAAGGGGGGGAACCAACATCTGACTCAATCGATCTTACTATCGATCTCACTCAACGGGACACCACGGGACACTTGTCGATCTCACTATCGATCTCACTCAACGGGACACCACGGGACACCACGGGCCACCACGGGACACCACCAGACACCGCGGGACATCTCTCGATCTCACTATCGGTTTCACTATCTCACTATCGACCTCACTCAACGGGACACCATAGGACACCGCGGGACACCACGGGACACCTCAGGACACCACATCGATCTCACTATCGATCTCACTCAACGGGACCCCACGGGACACCACGGGACACCGGCGGGACACCGGCGGGACACCAGCGGGACACCGGCGGGACACCGAGGGCCACCAGCCGCCGGAGGAGAAACAGTTGGTCCAGCCGCGGCCCAGCCACAGGAGGATTTCCTCTCGCCCGCCCTCACAGCTTCGCCTCGCCCGCTCGCACGCACGGCACGCACGACACGAGCCCGAAACCGAAATCGATTTCCCGGTAGGGGGGGTCTCCGTTTCACGTCGGACTCCCCCCCAACCTCCGACATGTACATACACACATACACGTAATTACATATGCATATGAATACTATACATTTATAGATACAGAAACGTATACATGCACATGTACATTTACACATACAGGCACCTATACATTTACATATGCACATACATACACATATACATATGCATGTACATACACATACACATACATCTACATTGACGCATACATCTACATACACATACATATACATGTGTATTTGCATATACAAATACATATTTCGTATGCTTGTATATACGTATACCTAAAAAGTTGTGGCCAGTATCATACAGTGTGCAGCATCGCAGGGACCAGAGCGAACCAGACGAGCGTCATTAACAGCACAGCGTTCGAACACTAAGCGAAACTTGTCCCCCTGCTTGAGCCGACGTGCAACGCGATATGTCCCAATTCCCGCTTGTCGCGATCTTTCTCTAACCTTTAAATTCCCTGTCCACGCCGTCTTCATCCTGACATTTCTTCTCTTTCTTTCCATTCCTTCGATCCACGGTCCCTCCCGTCGTGCCTCTGAAGCCCTCCTTCCCTCGCTGCTTTTTCGAGCAAGGTCTTGGTCTCTCTTTTGGCCGACCCGACAGCGAAGCTGCGTTGGTCAACAGAGGCGATGCCGTCTGCAGGTGGAGCTCACCTGCAAATCGGCACAGCAGCCTGACACGCCCGTGCGCGAGTGGCATACCGAGTGGCCCGCTAAAAACTCTCCCTCGCAGGGGTTTCCTGGGGGAGAAGAGGGAGGAGGCTGAGGAGGAGGAGGAGGAGCAGTAAGAGGAACAGGAGGAAGAGGAGGAGAAGGAGGAGGAAGAGGAAGATGAGGAGGAAGTCTGATGTTTCCTTTTGTTGCAAGCGCAGCCCGGCTGCCAGGCGGACTTGAAAAATACATACATGTTGGTATTCCCTGTTGTTCAAATGCCCTCGGGGCCTCTCGTGGGGCTATGTTTGGGCTTCTTTTGGGCTTCTTGGGGATCTCTTGGGGCCTCCTGGGGTCTCCTTGGGCGAAGACTTGCCATCGCTCGGACGCCCATTCCCAGTGCATTCTTCGATTTCGTGCGTGTGTGTTTTTTTGTGTGTGTGTGTGTGTGTGTGTGTGTGTGTGTGTGTGTGTGTGTGTGTTTTTTCCGCTCGAAGACCCAGGATGTTCCTCAAAGGTCCTCGCCGAGAACAAAAAAATCACACACGTCCGAGCGATGCCAGGAAGATCTCGGGCTCTCGGTTCACGTTCCCGATCCTGGGCCGCGGCTGTGGCCCGCGCGGGCCGTCTTGGACGTCGTTTCTGCCGTTTTGGTCCGTTCGGGGGCGCTTCTGAAGCCTTATTGGGCCGTCCTGGGGCGATCCTCGGAACCTCTTGTGGCGTCTTGCAGCGTCGGGAAGCGGAACAGGCGGAAACACCGAACGTGTTCGCAAACTCACGGCAACTCAATGTTTGTTTTGCCTTTTCGAGCGCTGTTGGGAAACCTCTTGGAAACCTCTTGGGTATCTTTGGGGGCCTGTTGGGCCGTCTGGAGGCCGTCTTGGACCGTCTAGTGGTCTTCGACCCATTCCGCCACCGTGCCTGGGTTGTAGGTTACAGGCTTCTTGACATTCGTTTAGGTATCGTGGGGAGCTTCTCGGGGGTCTCTTGGAGGCAGTTTTGGAAGCCAATTGGGGGCCCCTTGAGGCCCTCTGGGGGCCTCGTTTTGGGCATCCAGGGGGCCTCCAGCGGGATTCTTGGGGCGGACTGCTCGAATTGTCGGTTTGTGTTCCCCTGTGGGGGCCCCTCTTGGGGCCAATGAGAGCTCACGTCTTCTTGAAACAACATAACGCACGTTATGTGACTGCGTGGGTGGGTGGGTTCGCTGGCACATAACATAACACAACCGTGCCTGGCCGCCTCAATGGTTTTTCTTGATGCGCTGTCTCTAATGCTACTATTGGGACTGAAGTCGCAAAATGGCTTTGCAGTTGCGATCGCCACATGGCGCGCTGACACCACAAT
>CAUYUJ010008872.1:7500-37587 GCA_963575745.1 Prorocentrum cordatum | reverse complement strand
GCCTCCTCCTCCTCCTCGTCCTCCTCGTCCACCTCCACCTCCACCTCGTCCTCCTCCTCCTCCTCCTCCGTAGCCATGTTGGTTCAAGACTGATGCTTTGGCGGGCTGAGCCCGCATTGGCAGAACTGGATACCGCTAGCCCGCGGCAGCAATCAATTCTCACGGAGGTCCCTCGGACGAGGGGTTCACTCGCCTCCAGGATCCCATTCTTTCCCCGCGTGCCATGGCTCCTGCTGGGGTTGGTGGTGAGTGGGAACGCCGCCCATGGGTGCAAGCAGGTCGCCGCCGTCGTTGGGGAGGAAGCATTCCCGACGGGGGTGGCACCGCGGCCAAGTGGGACCAATGGGACGATCAGTATGCCATGCACAATGACGACTGGAAGACGGTGGCAAGTCCCACAGGGGAAACTCTCTGTCACCACTGTGGTTGCGGTAAGAACCCCAGAGGAGCGATGTTCTGCAAGCGCTGTGGCCAGAAGCTCGGGACTCGCCCCCAATCTCACGTGGACAACCAGATGGCCTCTCAGTCGAGGGACGATGCGGGCAAAGGAGTGGGAAAGGGCAAGAGTGGTAAGAAGGGCCTCAGAGGGGATCCTTCTCCAGGGGGCAAAGGACCAGGTGGCCGCACCTCTGCCCCTCTGCCCTACCTCCAGGCCCCGTCCCCGAGATTCCTCAGGCCAAGGCGCTCGAGCTGCAGCGTGTGGCTCAAGAAGCTGGCGATTCGGTGGGGGCTGCGCGCTATGGTGCGCTGGCGCAGAGACCGGCCCCGCCCCCGAAGCCGTCGGGACGCCGGCGCCTCATCGAAGCCGAGCAGAAGCAGGAGAAGCTCGAGAAGAAGCTCAACAGCGAGCACGAGAAACATCAGCGCTGGAGGTCGGCAGCCGATGAGCTGGCTCGGACCGTCAAGGAGCTGGCAGAGGACCTTCAGAGAGCCGACGATGAAGTGGCAGCCACCTTGGCGGGGCTCCAGAACCAGCACCGAGTGGCGCAGCCCACCAAGTTGGGTGCTCAGCCCCTCGTCAGCCTTCGCAAGCTCATTGATGGTGATATGGAGTTGGCTTCGATCATCTCGCTGGACGACTTCATCGATGCGGAGGCGGTCAAGGGCAGCTATGAGGTCTCCGAGGAGGACCTTCGCGAGCTGGAGGACCGCAAGAACGAAGCAGCCAAACAAATGCAGGAGGTGCCTGGCAATTTATTTCGCCAGGCGCTGGACAAGGCGAATGCCTGCCAGGGGCAACGCAAGGAACACATCGAGCGCCTCCAGGCGAAACGGAGGCGCACTGAGCCTGGCACGGAAGGCGATCCACCGACCGATGGAGGGCCAGAGGCGGGGGCTGCGTCAGGCCAGGCAGCTTCGTCCGCTGGGGCAAAGGCTGCGGCGCCGCCAGATGCTGATGACAGGGCGGCCCAGAAGATACATATTCGGTCTCGTGTATCTGCTGATGCTGGCGTTCAGGCTGCCGAGGGGTCGGGGCTTTAGCCAGGGCGACGACTCGACAACGCCAGGGACGACAGGGTCGATTTCGGCGCCTCCCAGCACCTGGACTTCGATTGGCGCGAGCCCTCCCGAGAAGGCGATTCCCCTCACGGGGATGTGGCCCAGTCTGTGTGAACCCACTAGCCCGGCGGCAGGTGCGAGTTCTCGGCTAGGGTACCCGCTGGAGGAAGCAGCGCCGACGGCTTCGTCGATGGCCAACTGTGGATCGTCGAGGCCGTCCACTACGATTGCGTCGTCTTCACAGTCCACGGCAACTCCTGGCGCATCGGTGTCTGCGACGGCCCCGAGGGCGGCGTCTACCAGCTGTGTCGGATTGGGGGCCAGGTGCGCCTCGAGCCTGGCCCCCCTCTGAGTTATGTTGCGAGGAAGTGGCGTCTCTTTATTCGACGCCCAGTCAGAACGCTGCCGTCTTCAGCGGGCCCGTGGCCTCGTCCAAACCTTTTGTTGGAATTGTTAAGAACGTTGTGGGGGCGCCTTCGCAGTCAGCGGAGGCTTCGCCAAGTCAGAACGCAAGTGGCGGGTGCTCCTCGAACCCTCCACCCAGGGTCAGTCGGGACCAATCGCCTGAAGCTGGCGTTAGATCGCAAAGCCCTGGGTGCGACGGGCGCCTGCCGACGTCGCCGCCCCAGGCTACGTCGCCACTTGCTGGGTCTCAAGTCTCGCCGGTTCTGCATCAGAAGACCCCGTCTACGGACTGTCAGAACGCTGGTGGTGGGCGCTCCTCGAACCCACCACCACCAAGAGAGAGTTACGAGTCACAAGCATCATGCACGCCCAAGCACGTCATCTCTCTGATGGACGGCCTTCCGCCTGAGGAGGTTGGAGCAGGAGGGACATTCAGAGCAGGCGCTCTAAATGCAATACTTGGCCCAGAGCTCGCAAAGCCATGCCATGGATTGAGAAGCAGTGCCAGATGCCACATGTGCTGTGTATTCAGGAGACGGTGCTGGATCACACGGTAGAGGCAGGCGCTCATCAATGGACTCGCACCTGTTCTCGGAAGTCGGCTCTTGGCACGGCCAGGCGCACAGGGGAGTCGGCCAGGTCTCTCTCAGCTGGAGTGGGACTCTCCGCAGCGCTTGGTATTGGAGTGGCCGAGTTACATATACCTGAGAAGTGGCAGCATCGCGTGGTGATGAGGCCCATGGCCCTGGGAGCCCACTCGTGGATCATCGTCGGATGGGTATGCGGGGTCGACTCGATTGGACCCCAGGGCGAGAACCTAGAGCTGCTGGGGTTCCTCAGCGCCTTTCTGGGGGCGCAGCGCTCTCCCTTTCTCTTAGGAGGGGACTGGAACCTAGAGCCAGAGGAAATCGCGGAGTTGGGCTGGCTAGATTTGGCAACGGCCACCATCTTCACACCCGGGCTACCAACGTGCAATGGGATGGAGTACGACTACTTCATCGGCTCCCAGGCCCTAGACGCTTCCCCTTTGACGGTGGAAGCGAAAATTGACGCGCCCATCTCGCCTCACTGCTATGTGGAGATCAAGCTTGACGGCTTGAGAGACGAGCCCTTCGTCTGGGTGGAGGCGCCGCCGAGGGCCTTCCCATTGGCGGAGCAAGAGGAGAAGCGAAACGCCTGGGAGAAGACCAATGGCGCCAAAGCGGTGGGCCTCACCCAAGAGGGCGCGCCACCCTCGGTGAAGGTGCTGGAGGAGTGGCAGCTGGACGCCCCCTTCGACGCAGTGGAGGGCGCCGCGGCGACGTGGTTCAAGGCCGCCGAGAAGTACCTGGCACAGTTGTTCGAGATACCGCTCTCGGAAAGGCGCATGTACATTGGCAGGGGGCAGGGAGTTGTGCTGAAGCAGAGGCGTCTGGTGGACTGCGCCAAGTCCATCCTCGAGCGCCACGAGGAGTCGGACACCAGGTCGTGGCTGAGTGCGCTCAGGCTCTGGGATGCCCTCTGCGCGGCGCCCTCAGCTCCTTCGGGGTCAAAAGCAAGGCGACCCGAGCACTCCGAGAGGTGCGAGAGACAGCTGCTTGCCCTGGAGCTCCCTGAGGCCATCTCGGACTCACCCTCCCCGAAGGCGACGGATGTCCAGAAGTGGGTTGCCCTGGCAAAGCGAGGAGGCCAGCTGTCAGCCTGGTTTCGGACTGCCCTAGTGAAGGCGGCAGGAGCACGTAGGCGCCGGGATTCCCAGGCCAGGAGCAAAGCTTGGCGCGTGTTTGGCTAGTTTGCAGCAACAGGTTCTGGGAAGCTGGCGCATGCGATTGCTCGGCCCAAGAGTCTGGAGGAAGCGCCCACCTTGTCCAAGGGTCAGCTTCATGGGTTGGTGGGAGCTGCGGCAATCACTGCGGCACTTGAGGAATGGGAAGAGCTGTGGGTCTCGGATGACAGGGCCCAAGAGGCGGCGCCGCCGGAATGGAGTTACCCTTGGAAGCTCGACCCCGTTGCGGAGGACACGATCGTGCAAGTGCGCCGCTCCTTCGGACCCCCCACAGGACTTGGCTGGGACAATTTCCACATGAGGCTCGTGCGGTTCCTGGATGGTGTACGTGTGAGGAGGCTGCAGGATATTCTCACGTGTTGGGAGCGCGAACCACAATGTGAACGCATGTGGGTTACGATCAATGTTTCCTTCCAGAGCCAGATGGATAACCAGGCCCATAGATTAACTCTGTTTCTGGGCGCGGATATGGAGCCGATGCAGAAGGCAGTATGTCAAGAGGTGTGAAGCGTCTGTTGATGCCCAGCTTTCTGGGGAAAGAATGCGGCGACCAGTTGTGACAAGGCGGCGTACATACATGACATGTTGGCGTGCCACGCCAGACGGAGAGGACTTTCGGCCATCACGATGCATTACGACATCCTCAAGTTCTACGAGAACGTTAGCCATCAACAACTGCGAGAAGCAGCAGAGCACTACAGCTTCGACGGGGCCTTGCTCAAGGCGTTGTGCTGCTTGTACCGCGCGCCGAGAAGAGCCAGGTGGGCGGGGGGAACCAGCAGAGTCAGACATCCAAATGGTACGATCGTAGCAGGCTGTAGCGCAGCAAGTGGAGTGTCGAAGCTGATGACGCTGTGCCTTCTCAAGAGATTGGCAGAGGAGACTCCACCATGCCGGGCGCTGAACGTGGCGGACGATTTGACGACGCACACCATCGGTGGCCCCAAGACAGTTATGGCGAATACTATTGACAGCTTCGAGATTGTAACATCAGAGCTGGAGTCGAGGAAGCTGCCTATTAATTGGGATAAGACCAAGTTTACGATGTCGGACCGCAGCCAGCTGCCTGAGTTGGCACAGGATCCAAGGTGGAAGCTCGCAGACGACAAGCTGGTCATCTCCCACCGCGACCTCGGCGGCGACTCGCTGGGCGGCAGAGCTCGGAGAGTCGGCGCGCAGGCGTCGAGGCATGCGGCCCCCCGCAGCACTGGAGCAACCCTGCGCCAGCTTGGGCAGAGTGAGAAGCATAGTCGTGTCTATCGAGTTGGACCGTGGGCTAAAGCAACGTGGGGATCCCAGATTTGGGGGATCCCGCCAGCCACCCTCCACCAGCTTCGGGTCCAGGCCGCGCGATCCTGGGGGCCTCTCCTTCCTGGGACCTCCCTGGGGTTCAGGTTCCTCTCCTCCTCCCGATTCTGGCTCAGGGGCCCGCTTCTGGTGACGGTGGCGTCGGCTGCAAAGGAATTCGTTGCAGTTTGGTGGGCCAAGTCCATCTCGAAAGCTGCGTTGGAGTCTTGTGTCCAGGACGCTCTTGCTGTTCAGAAGGGCCAGGCCCCATGGAACCAGGTTCGTCAGCCTGTTGCTGCGCTGTTCCTGCAGCTTTCTCGTGTCCGATGGTCTTTCGAGTTTTCGAAGGTGGCCCTTGTTGATGACCGCCAGAGAGAGTGGTCTATAGATCGTTTCTCGCCCAAGTTCTTCTCACACCTCGTGCGTGGCTCGGCCGTTAGGGTCATCGAGAGAGAAGAACAGCTAAAACACTTGCACTTTAATTTTGGCCTGTGGAGTGGGCCCGCTTTTTGGCAGCCCATTCACCAGCTCCTGGGGCGAAAATGGGTCCGAGGTGTGGACGAAATCGCACAAGGCCGCGCTTTCGGCACGTGTGGCGAATGTGTATTGGTGCCAGCACAGAGCGTTTGACCACAATCCAGAGGCCACCTGTGAATGTCAACTGTGCAGGGATGGCCGTGGCACTTTGCACCATCGTCGTTTCCGATGCATTGCGTTCGAACCGTGGCGCCGTGAGAACCTGGATCCTTTGGTTGCCAGGGCTGCTCGGAATGTTGGCCATCTCCCGACTCCAGCTGGAGAGCTCCTCAGTAGATGTTTGTTTCCCAACCCTGCAGCCTGGGTGAAGCGACCCCCTCGCGACCCGCTGAATCCGCGCACGCGTCACTTCCAGTGGCCTCAGGACGGCCCCCTGTTCATTCCCGAGGGGGCGCACGTTTTCACGGACGGGTCGGGATTTGAGGGGGAGCTCACAGGCCTAGGGGCCGCGGGGTGGGCAGTTGTGGTGCTCGACAGCCAAGACAAGACCTTGGCCGCCTTGTTCGGTGTTGTGCCGTTCGGGGAAGCGCCTGCACAACAGGCACGCGACGGTGAAGATTGTGCGGTGCTGATGCTCTCTCGCCGATCGGTCCTCTCCTCCAATGTCTCGCTCTATGTGGACTGCGCTGCCACAGTCGGGTGCCTCCGAAACCTCACGGGGGCCTCGAGTTCGAATTCTGCGCGGGCCCACTGGTGGGCTGAGATATGGGACCGTTTGGAAGGAATGTGTGTTCATAAGATCCCCTCCCACACCTCGACAGTGGATGCGAGCGAAGGTCGGACCACAGAGATGCAGCGGTTTGGGAACTCGGAAGCGGACAGGCTCGCCAAGGAGGGGGCTGAGCCATTCCGAATTGCTGCGGCCGACAGACAGCTGCTCACTGGTTATGCTGAGTTTGTGCGGCGTGTGGGCGTTTACTGCGCTAGCCAGCAGGCTGAGTGCAGAGATCTGTGTTTTAGCGATCACGTGAATCTGGAATGGCTAAGCTACGTCCTGCTCGACGCCATCCCTGGGTTGCCCCTTCCTGGGGCGTCGGGACCCCCTCGGAGGCGCCTGGTGGTCCAGGGGCCCCTGGGCGGGGAGGCGGGCCTCAAGAGGCCCTTGGGAACCCTGCCAGCGAGCAGCCTCCTGAGATCCCCCCCCCGCCCCGTGGAGCGTGGATCGAGAACGGGCACACTCTTGAGCAGGGTGATGTTTATGAGTCGGATAGGAACACGTTTCATGATTCACTTCTGTGCTGCACCTTGTGTGGTGCTGTTTCCCACACCAGCACGAAGAGAGGTAACGTTCGTTCGGTTTGTCGACCTTCGTCGACTTCGGGTCGCTCGTTTTATCTGGACAAATTTCGTGCTGGTGTATATCCTGGCCATCGGAATCCAAAGGGTTTCGCGCTGGCGTACATTGGGGCCCCGACCCAAGAAGTTCGGCTAGAATGGACCCACTTTTTCGCGGCCTGGAGCAGAAGCCTCCAGGGGCCCCCGAAACAGTCCCGGGGAGCCCATCCTTCTCGTCGCGAGGGGCCAGCAGCCGACCTTCAGAGAGGTTTGGAGCTGGTCGGCCTCACGCACTCCGAGCTCGAGATGCTCCGCGCGGAGCTCGAGGACAGGCGGCGACGGGGCGAGGGCCTGGAGGAGGAGGGCCCCGCCTTCCCCGCCTAGCCCGCCTGTCCCTCTTTACATGATTCTGTGAATTGGGTCACTCCCCTCGTGGTCGTGCGCGTCCTCATCCTCCTCCTTCAACGAACTGTCGCCCTCCGGGCCTTTTTGAACGTGTATCTTTCCACAGTGTGAGTTTCGAGCTCGAGGTGGATGGGCATTATGTATGATATAGATGAAGCAACGTTGTTGCGGCAGCGTCTGGACCAGTACCGTTTCCATGGCAGACCTCAGGTGCAGCAGAGTAGTATGCGGCGAGGCAAGCAGTTCTACACACGTCACAAGAGTGGAGGATGCTGGTGCACAAGAGATCGACATCGAATGTATTCCTTCGCACCTGTCTCAGGCGAAAGCGAACGAGCTGCAGATACCTTTGGACTACTGGGACAGCAACAACCAGGTGGAATTCTACGCGAAGTGCGGTGCGGCTGTGCACCTCAGGGACATCCCTCAAGAGCGAGCTCGCCAGATGCGCGAGCATGCGGCGGCGTTGACACTGAAAACTGTGCTGCGCATCCTGCTCTTTTTTTTTTGGGGGGGGGCCACCTTCGGCCAGACCAGTTTTACTAAGCGGCTGACCTAGCAGCCACTCAGAACCTAACACCAGACTAGGGACCAGCAGGCGACCACGGACCCATCTCCCAAAGAGGGAAGATGTCCCTTGGCCACGCGCCAGTCCCCCAGGCGTTAGTCTGACCCCGACTCCGAGCCATCAGGGCGGTTCGGAATCAAAGGAGCCTCATCCTCCTCGCTTCGCGGCAAGTCGGACACATTCCTCATCACAGCACGGGGGTTCAGACGCAGCGGAGGTGGCTTGCACAGGAACCTCTGGCGTTGCAACAGGCACCCTGACCTCAAGCAATTCACGGGCGGTTGCTTCCTCCGCCTCGAACAAAGCATCAAAAACTTCATCTCCAGGTGCAGGTCTCTGCACACCTAGAGCTTCAGGTCGCCCTTCCCGCCCCCCGCTCCCAAGGTCCACCACCACCCCCGTCTCTCCCTCGGCAATCCTAGCCCTCAGAGGGGCCAAACATTCCAAGTGAGACGTGCTCGGAGGGATGAGGTGCACCCGCGAAGCGGTCGCAAAGGCACGCGCTGCCGCTCCTGACCCAGGTCGTTCAGGAGCCGCACACGAAACTGCAACATTACGCTGAGGGTGAAGACCACGCTTGAGCCTGCTCAGCACACTGGCACCTGCGCTGTGTTCTTTGGGATCACATTTCACTGCCAGATTACGAACTTTCTCTTGAGAGTAGCTACCGCAGAGCATACAGAACACTAGGGGCAGCTTCTCGTCACCTACTTGCGCACTGGCTAACTTGTGGCCGTGGTCGGGGGCCTCGGAGAGCAACCTGGTGAGGCTCCTCGAGAGTCCCTTACATCCAACCTCTGGCCTATCTTGGAGGTTACCCCCATGAAAACTTAAACATTTGGCACACCTGTGGCCCCACAACCAGGGCTCCCAGTCATGCCAGCTCGTGGCGCACGCAATGACCTTACGCTGGCGCTCACGTCGCGGTGGGCGCTGGTGGTGCACCCTCGGAAAACACGGCAACACATTCGCCACGAGGCGGGCCACCGTTTCGAGACTCTCGATCGAGCTATCCAGCTGCTGCCAGTCGGCTGGCGAGGGTCTGGGATGCAGGTCAAGAGCTCCTTTAGCCTCTCGATCCGCTCGCCAGTTAGCCTGGCCAATCCACCGCTCTGGTGGGGGCAGCTGCTCGATGTCTTCTAACTTCCTATGGGCAGGGGTGTGAACAGCTGGGGCATACTCTTGATCCCTCATGTGGAGCAGGGCCCCCCTTCTCAACCCTCCATAACGTTGCTTGGCCGAAACTTGACATGACGGTTCCATGCTGTGAAGTTTGACGGCATTCATAGAATCACTGTATAACGTCGGCCCATGATTCGGTACATATATTGGTAGCAAGGCGAGCTGGAGTTGTTCTGCTGCTTGACTGGTTTGGGGTAAACTCGGCCACACAACGCCTTTTGCTACATACCGCTGCACACCCTCAACATCAAAGAACACCCACGAGTAAGCCGCTCTCGAAAGCTCTCGGATTGTGTGACGAGCGCAAGACCCGTCGCCAGCCTGGAAGAAGGAGGACCCATCAAACTGATCCCACTCCACTTTTTGCCCACTCATATCAAAGAGCTCTGGCTCGTGCACATCCGAGAGGTTCGGCCACTCGGCCGCTGGGTGCTGAAACTTGAGGACCTCGAAAAACTGCGCGCCCCCGTTCTGGGCGCGCTCGAGAAAGGCCGTGGAGACATCGGCGGCCTGCCGTGCCGCGACGACCTCCGCGTGCTGGCAGGCGAAGATCCTGTGACCTACCGAGTCGGGCGCCTGACATAAGGGGCAGAGGCCTGGTGTGATGTACCCCGACCGTAAAGCCCTGTCTTCGGTCCAGAGCCCTTCACAAAAACACGCCATCACTAAATATTTACCCTGGGCGTTGAGCCCAATACCTTTAACCCCAGACTTGGTGATGCGTCGGATTGGTTCCACACACACTCTGGTCCCAGGGGTCCACCCAAGTTTCTTGCCCAAAACTCGCTCGTGGTGCCTCTGGACCCCCAGGCTAAGCCAGTGCCCGACCATGGAGGGGGTGGAGTACAGCAGGGATATCTCCACGCCGTTATCATCGCGCCAGTCGAGAGGGGTGCAGGCTTCCCACCCGATACGCTGAAGGGAGAGGTGCATTCTACTGATCGGGCCTTTGCTTGTTGCCCAATTGTAGCCGGTGGGCGGGACGGTCCGCCACATGCTGCACAGCTCCTGAATCGAGAAAAAGGCGTGCTCGGGACGCGTGGTAGCCGCCCACACAGCATGTGACCACGCCAGAGCAGGGGCAATCATGCTCCTCCACATGGGGTCGCCTAGGAGCGCCGTCTTGGCTCTCAAGGAAACCCCAGCATGTCTCGGCGCCTGAAACGACAACATCACGCTACGCGCGCGCTTAAGTTCAACATCGCTCATGCCAACAACCGTGTCCCCGAAGCTCAGACCAGGCTTGACCCCAGCCGTGTAGATCTTGCCAATCCTGAAACGCTCCCTGGGAAGGGCCTTCCGATATTTACATCAGATACGGTGTCTCTTAAGCATGTCTTTAAGCCTGCCCCGTCGCTTGCTCAGGTGACCTTTCTTACTCCGTTCGCCCCCTGGGGCGAAGTCACAACCTAAGGTCACCATGTGGGCCCCAACCTGCCCCGCCAGTTTCCCAAGCTGCTCCCCGAGGCGACGAGCGACACTGGGCGACGACCCAAAAGTCATCAACTTATCTTGGGCTAGATTGACCCCGAGCTCCCGCTTGAAAACACGGTGCAGGTCCTGCGCCGCAGCGGCCAGAGAGTGGATGACCTCAGCTTCGGTGCCATACGACGAGACCGTGTCGTCGTCCACATACGACGCCAAATCTATGCTGGGGTTCCGCTCCACAAATCCGTCGAAAGGCTCGAGCGCGTACACTCGCACGAAGATATCGTTAAACATCGACCCTGCTGGCAGCCCGCTTTCAGCGTACAACACCGCCAGCGCATGATCAGTGCCTAATCGCAAGATCCGAGGGCCTCTCCAGAAGTTGAACGTGGCTTTAAGCACCACAGGATCAAGGCCCGCTCTCTGGCCCCTATCGCGGAGGAGTCCCAGGTCGAAACTCTCGTAGTACTTGGACCCATCCCAAGAGAACCCCACGGTGACCCCACCATCGGCCACTCGGGCCTCCGCTTTAACCGCCTGGTTCCACACACTGCCTTCCGCCGACTTCCCCGCTCCGAAGGCGCAGTGCCTACGTGGATGTCGGTCGTTGAAGGACGTCAGCTTCGGTCGTCGGAGCCGTTCCCAAAGCCTAACTGGGGAGGAACACAACAAAATCGGGCGCAACCCACCCTTCGGTTTTTCCAGGAGGGGGAAGAGCATCCAATACAGCGCCCGAGGGAAGAGTCCTATCTTCTCAACACACTGAAAAACGCAAGCCAGGGTGTCGAGGCCAACGTCCGACATGCAAGCGAACTGCCGCACGTGCACCCCATCAAGGGACTGAGCCGTGCGCGGCGAGAACATCTTGGCTGCAGCACGCAGCTCCGCCGCGGTGGCTCTCTCAAAACAGTGCCTATCTGGGACTTCAACTGGGGGTGGGGTGGTGGTGGCATTCCAAAACCCTCCTAACACGTTGGCTTCGTGGGCCAGTAAATCGCGCGGGTCCGACGTGAAGATCCCTGGGCTGGTTTCTATCACCGTCGGTTGCCACCTGGCCTTCAACCTCGTGAGCCGATGCATCTTTCGGGCTGACCCCGCCAGGGCTTCCGTCTGCCACTGGTCCCAACTCTGCTTCGATTTTTGGTCCAGCCCATCACGGGCCGCTTGAAAATCCTCGGCCCAGTCTTCTAAAGTTTCCGAGCAATGATCGATCCACCCAGCAAGGGCCACCATGTCTTGCGGCCAAGCCGCCGCCAGCTCACGCGCCTTGCGGACAGTGAGATCCAATCTCGGAGACAAGCCCTCAGCTTCAAACGGCTGAGAAACAATCTGCGCAAGGTTAAGGGCAGCCTGCACTTCAGTGTGATCAACGAGATTGTCAGCCTGCGTGAGAATGCGCTGACTGGTGTTCCTGAAGTCTGTCATCCCCTGTTGCAGCCACACCCATCCCTCCCCAATGCGCACATCGTCCTCTTCTTTGCACTTCGGGGGGGTCATCACAGGCACCCACTTAGCCTGAAGCTGCTTACCTTTAAGCCCTTTACGTTTTATGGGGGTGCCCGTTCTGCTTTCTAACTCTAACTCCATCGTATCCGAGAAAACTTTCCAAGCTCGGTCCAGGACCCCCCAAACTAAACCGACATCCTCGTGGTCAGCTCTACGGTTCGCCTCCTCGGCCACAGCTCGGGCCACGGACCAATCGATCGGCGGAGGGGTGGGGCCGATGGGCAGCTCTACTGGAAGTTTCTGGTGAGTCTGGTACACCAGCTGCTGCAGCTTGGTTGCCCCAGGCCTTAAACGAAGCTGAACTGGGCGACGGGGCCGCTTCGGCCACGTACTGTCAACCTCGGTGGCCTCCACAAGCTTGCAGAAAGCCGCCGACGCCATGAAATAATCGATCTTGGTGTTTGCTTTCGGTGTTGCACACGTTTCGATACTGGGCTGCATTATCATCATGGAGGCCTTGCGAGGCATGCCAGACGCCTCTGCAACTTCGGCTGAGAAATTCCAATCAGCAGCCAACACCGAGAGATGTACACCTTCTAAGACTGCACCTGCGTGTCTTAAAATCTGGAGGTTCCGCTTGCTCAGACCCTCACTGGTGAACATGTACGCGCAACCTGCTAGCAACTCGGGCCACCCTGGAATGTCGATCGTAGCAAAGATCAGCCTGTGTTGGATAAGTATACCTCTGGGCATCTTAGTGGGCCACCTCAGGCCGATAGACGTTCTTGCCAGTATGGCTACTCCAGCTGACGTCTGACCACCCGCACACTTGACCGAAGAGGCACAGAGCATGTTCCAGCCTAAACTCTTAGCTGTCGAAGTTCTCGCCGCAAGATCCTCTTCGGTAATACCTATTTCCTGTGCAAACACCACAATAGCCTGTGTACTCATCAGTCTCTTCTTGAGAGTGCCCCAGCTGTTACCATTATACGATTCAAACACGTGCGCCTGACCATCCAGGTCAGCAGGGGCGGCGGCTTTAGGCGGTAAGCCTACTCCGTGGGCCGAGACACGCAAACCAGTGCACTTGGGCCCCAGGTGGGGCCGCACACGGGCACCGTCAAACAAAACTGGTGGCTGCGGGGACTCAGGAGGCCTCAGAAGCTCGGGCACGCCGGTGTGCCTGACGACTCGCGCCTCGTCGAACTCGCCGAAGTTGATACCCTGGCCGTACTGCAGCACGTCCAACAGGTACCACAAAGCCTTCAGGTCCTCGAACGTCTGTAGCCTGAGCCACTTCTCGTCACAAGTAACCCCGAAGAAATGCACAGCGTCACCAGGTAAGGCTTGGGAAACATCTGACACTTGATCGTCAGCAGCCTGTCTCTGATGAAGCACGTCGCCAGGAGCATCTGGCTTGCGTCTGACACCCTCAGATCCCGTAGAACCTGAGGTATGGTTTTTCTCACTGCGTGAAGCAAAAGGTTTGGATGAGGAGCTCGCCATCGGCCTCGTCGAGCCATGCCACCTAGCCCATGACGGGAAGTGGCTAAAGCTGCGGCGCGGTCTTCGGCTTCTTGAGCTTGGCGCCCAACAGGGCTTGGGTGAAGGCCCGCTTATCGCCACGGTGCTTCTCCCAGAAAGCTTCGACAGCTGCTTCGTCTTGGAAGGCATCGTCCATCTCAGCGTCGTGTGGCGTGGGCACGTGCTCAGCGCCGTTGACGTGGGACTCAGATGCATCAGTGCCAGGACCAGCAGCAGCACGATGCACAGCGAACAACTTAACGAACTCCTTAAACTCGGCCGTTTCGAGCATCGACTTGATCGCGTCTTTGCCTTCCAGGGCCTCAGGAGGGAGAGACAGATCAACAGGCCGCCTGTCACCACCATCAGCAGCCTGACCAGGAAGTGACTGCACATGCTGCCGTTGCAGTTCAGCCACCTCAGCCTCCGCTGCGACCTTGCGCGCCTTGATCTCGTCCGTCTTGGCATTGAGCTCGTCGAGCAACTTGTTATGCTCCTCAAGCTCTGTCGTGACCTTCTCCATCTTCGTCGTAGCCCGAGCCAATCGATGCCCCATATTGGTGTGCTGCGTGATGCTCGGCTTCTTGCTCTCGATCTCCGCACGCACCGTCTTGAGCTTGTTCTCAAGGAGCGTCCGTGCCTCGGTTGTGTCGTCACCTTTGCCACAGGCCTTAATCGCACACTCGAGCTCGAGCACACGTGCCTGTAGTGGATCCTGTCCGTCACCACCGCCTCCTCCGTTGGACTGTGTGCCACCATGCTGACCAGGCCCTTGTCCAACCGTAGGGGCTCGGGCAGGCTTGGCGCCACCACTGATGAACTGGTCCAGCTTCTTCTGCATCTCGGCCAGCTGGGACTCCAGTTTGGCCTCGCGCCTTGACCCTGCAGCAGGTGGACGGCTGCGCCCAGGATCCAGCCGAGTAGGGCTCCCGCCACCGTTGCCAAAGGCCTTGGCGCGCTGCAGCACGAAAGCGGGGGCCTTCGCCCCGCAGCGGCACCGCAGCCTGCACGCCCAGTTGCTGGTGAGCCCGCAACTCTGGCAGCCCCAGAACGGGGTCTTGGGGCCACGGACCACATCTGCACCATCCATGAAGGCCGCCGCACCGCTGTGCCCGCGACCGTGTCCCTCGGAGCGCCGAGGGTCGAAAGGGTTGCACCGCCAGGTGCTCACTGAACGCTTAGCTGAGGCAGCCAGGCCAATGGAAGGGGCTGCCCTTCCACCTCAGCCTCGAGCCTCTGGAGTCGGGACGGGAGGTAAGCTCCGTCTTGAGCCAAAATGGCTACGGTGCTGCGCATCCTGCGCCGCTGCTCGAGGGCAAAATGGGCAGAATGAAGGAGTATGTTGAGAGACCGATCGGTCTCACTCTGAGTGATGATAATGGCCATCTAGTGCGTAGGTTCAAACGTAGATGGGCTTGCGCGAGTTCCGGAGATAGTCGTGCTCGCAAGTGCGATCTTGTGAACGTGAGCTGTGGAGGACCCCCTAAGGGGGTCCAAGCGGCTCATGAGACGCACCGCCTCTGGAAAACGGGCCCGATGGTTTGGTGTGTAGATTGTAGTGCTCGTTGCGTCAGTAGAGCCTATATGATAGCCAGACCGTGTAAGGGTAGACCACCCCTGGGTTCTCCGAGGAACTTTAAGAGGAAGTACCTTATCCAGGGGAAGGGCCCGTCAGGCGAAAAGATAGGACATGGGTTTCACAAGCCTGTGCGTATCACCTCGCGTAGCTGATTTTCGGAATTAGCGCTCATGATTCTCGAGTTTCTGGCTTGGTGCCTCGTTCTCGGAGCCCCTCGTCGTCATCGGAACCCTCCGAACCCTCCTCCTCCTCCTCCGCCTCCTCCTCCTCCTCCTCCTCCTCCTCCTCCACCTCCTCCTCCTCCTCCTCCACCCCCTCCTCATGCTCCTCCCTGTCGCTCCACGCCAGCCCCGACCCCACCCCCTGCGCGGGCCGCGTCCTGCTCGCCAGCAACCACGGCGCCGGCCCCGCGGCGCCCGCCGCCGGGCGCGACAGCATCGCCGGCGGCCGGACGCCGCCCCCGCCCGCCTGGCAGGGCCTCCCCCGCCCACTGCTGTGCGTCTGGGGGGGGGGCCTCCGACCTGGGGCCCGAGCAGATTCGGTCGGAGGGCGGCGCAGTGTCCGCGCAGGCGTCGCCGATGCATCGGTGACGAAGCGCGATCCTCCGACCCCGCGCGCGTGGACCAAATTTGAGAAGCCTGGGACACTACTGTAGCGCGTGGTACGATACGACGCCCAGCTCCGGGCGTCGAAAAATCAAGCGACGGTGCATGGTTCTTTGTGTTCGGCGCCCCAGCGCCTGACAAAAAAACACCTCAGGATGAAGGATCTGTCTCCAGGAAGAGGTCGAGATCCCCAGGGGCCCCCGTCGTGGAGAACATGCGACGTCGGAGTCAATTGACAAATGGGTACACGAACGTGGGTCAAAAACCTGAGGCCCGTCGCTGAGGGGCCGATCGATGCCCTGCATCCTAAAGCGATAACCAAAGCGAAGAGCACTCCAAGGTGGAGAGCCCAAACACAGAAGACATCAAAAGGTACCTCCAAAGCTAGGGTTGTAATCCGAGTGCCAGCTGCACCGTGCGCATCGTCATGTAGCACTGGGAAAAATATTTGTCGTTGCCAAGAAACACTACTGGATATGTACCACCCGCACAAGTCCCTTCAGTAGCACAGAAGCCCTACTGGATTGTCCCAGCTCAGTCACAAGGAACCTTGGACAATAAACGAAGCTCCTTTGAGCCCCCCATTGCGCCTAGATCCACGAGGAGGGCCAAAGGAGAACCCATGTATTAACCGAAGAAGCATCGAGGACCTCATCTCAACGTTCTGATTACATATGCAGCTAACACCTAAGCCCACCACTGTCCCTAGCCAAGGCCATCCTGGGCTCTGGCACGTTGCTGTAGATGCCATACTCCGCCTCCGCCCTTTCTCGTCCTCTGCCTCTGCCTCCTCCCGCCTCTCTCGTCCTCATCCTCCACCCCCGTCCTCCTCCTCCTCCACCTCTTCCTTCAACTCCAACTCCTCATCCTTTCCCTCCTCCTCCTCCTCCTCCTCCTCCTCCTCCTCCTCCTCCTCCTCCTCCTCCTCCTCCTCCTCCTCCCCGTCCCTCCCTCACCCGCTCCCTCCCCCCATCCCTCCTCCTCGACCTCAGGCCCTCCAGCTCTCTCCCCCCGCACCCCCTTCCCTCGTCCCCCCCCCCGCCCGTCGTCGAGCCAACCAGCGTGTGGCGCGAGGGGCCACCCGAGGGGGCGGGGGCCACCGCGGGGGGCGCGGGGGGGGCGCCGCGGTGCGGCACGGCGTGGCGGCGCGGCGGCGAGGGCCAACGGCTCGCGCGGGCGGCGCAGCCGGGCAGCGCCGCGGCCCCCCCGGGCGCCCGGCTCGGGCGGCGCCCGACGCGCGCCTGGGCCCCCCCCACGAGAGTGCGAAGCACGAAGCCCGTTTTCAGGCACGGCGAACCCGCTCCGACGCAGTTAGGCAAGCGCGTTCCACTGCTCGCCAACTCACCACTCGGAGATGGCCTGGAGCAGTCGCGAAGGATTTACGAGACATTGCATCGAGGCGAACGTTTGTTTTTCGGACGTTTGCGAGTAGACACTTTGCGAGTGGTGGAACGCGTTCGGTGAACATTCGTCCCGGGCAGCCCCAGGGCCGCCCACGCATGCGGCTGGGGCGCTGCCGGAGGCGGCCCTGGCCCCAAGAGACTTGTCCGAGGTGTCCCCGACGGCCCTCTTCTCGAGACGATCCCTCTGCGAACGCAGTGCAATGATATGGGATGATGGAGGGCGCGGGGCGCTCATAATATGTTGTATCACGTTTCGCGATAGATCGCTCAGGCGCAAATATTCGGTATGGGAAGCGGTCGAGCGCGCGAGCCGCCCGGGGCTGAATCGGTCTGGCGCGAAAGTTGCTGCGCCATCCTCCTCCTCCTCCTCATTTTCCCCCCCCCCTTCCCCCCCCCGCAGCGGCGAAGGCGCGGTCTGAAGCACGCCCGCACGCCCAGGCCGCACGCCCGACGCTCGGCGGAACCTTTACCGCCACTCCTCCTCCCTCCGCCCCCGGCCTGCCCCCCGATGTCCCGCGCCTGAGTTCACTTGGTCCCCGCGGAGGGGCAACGACAAGGGGGGCATCGGCTCGGGGGAGGAAACATCGACGTGGGCTCGGCGATGCAGTGCTGATATGATAGATCGGCGATAACACCTCCCGATAATGAACCCGCACGCTCCTCAGCTGGGCGGGGTGTCGGACCCCTGTCCCGCGATCGACGGGAGATTGGGGGTCAACGCAGCCCCCCCTGAACCCATTCCCGTCCCCGGTGGCTTGCGGGCCATAAAGCAACATGTGTTCAATGTTTCGCGACCGCGGCCGTCACAGGCTCCGCCCCGCCTGGTGAAAACACGTTTTTGCGCCGGCGCCGTCTGGGAATATTCAGGAATAGCCGAAGACAGCGAGAAAGGCGTACATACGTGTGCATTGATGTGTATATATATATATAGATATACACATACACATGTCGGAATCTGCTGAGGCACAGCGCGCGTACCTATAAGGATATGCTTCGTTATATTGGAAGGTGTTTCATGCAAGGGCAAGAGAAAGGGGATGGAGTTCGTTGGAACAAGGGTGGGCGAGGCAGGCAGGGGCCAGGCCGAAACGACCTGCTCGACTATACTTCTGTGATGGATAAATGCTCTGGGGTGAGCGCGGGCGCTTCCGCCCAGGCCCGAGAGGGGGAAGTGGCCTCGGTGTCGTCCTCCTCCCCCTTTCTTTTCCTCAGACCCCTTCTCTCGTCCTGTTCCTCCTCGTTGCCATGGGGGCGCGCGGAACGGCGTTAGCCCATGAGATACACGCGCGCGCCAGCACCGCGCTGCATTCTTGTCGAAAACATCAGGGTGTTGCCATGCCCCCGGGAACATTACAATGCAGGACCCCAACGACATGATGTGTATCCCTGCGGCGCGATGCCTCTTCCTGTGCAAAGGGTCTCTGTAATTAGTGCTGGTTACCACGATGGGACGATTTGCTTGGACGGCTGCTGTCGGTCTTACTGAAACGGAAGCAGCACCGTGTGCACACGATGACTCACGTGCGGCAAACAATATCCGGCGGCCCCCTGACTTGGGGCACCAGGTTGCGAATACGAGACCCTTCACTCGGAGGAGGCAGAGCGTGCGCCTACGAGCACCGGGTGGCCCGCGGTGGCCTACGAGCACCCGGTGGCCGACCAGGAACACCACCAGCACGAACACGAGGACAGCGACAGGAGGAGTAGGAGGAGGAGGGACGAGGACGACGACGAGGCCCTTCCCCGTCCTGGGCCCCGGGGCCCCCAGACCCTTCCCAGAGCACGAATCGGCCACAGAAGTGGAAGCAAACAGGTAACTTCGTCCTGGCCCCGTCTTTCTCGCCCCTTCCCTCCACCCAGTCCCTTCCCCCTCTTTGTCTGTCCTTGCGCGAGCACGCTGCAGTATAGCGATGACACGACGAGGACGACGGGAGAATTGCCACGACGACGACGACGCCGACGCCGACGAATAGGAGAAGGAGGAAGAGGAGGAGGAGGAGAACGAGGAGGAATAGGAGGAGAACGGGGGCGGGAAACGTTCGTCGTAGTAGATCCCAAACTATGGGTATGCGCGCTCTGCCGTCGCAAATCCTTTTAAATATCAACCATCCTGTGTGTTTGGCTATTCCTAAGCATTCCCAGACGGCGCCAGCGCGAAACGTGACGTTACCGGCCCCCTCCCCCCCTTAATAACGGCCGCTATCACCCGGGGGGGAAGGGGTAACAACACCCTCTTTAATTGGGGCCTCTGGCGGCCGTTCAGGACGATACTGGCACCCACCGAACGCCCTCGGCAAGGCGCAGCTCTTGAAAGGCACCCTGGGGCTGGAGAACTTCCAGGAACCGACGAAAACGCCTCCCCCCCGACGTTGCCCTGGTTTCTCGAGTATTGCACTCACGCGTGAGGAGCGCCCCCGCTCTCCTCCTCTTTCCCTCCCCCTCCCCCGCAGAAGCACAACGACTGCTCTCCGTTGCGCACGTGCGCGCTCAGGCCACTGCGCTGCGGCCTCGCCTTTGTACGGGCCAACCCTTGTCGTCTGACAGGCCGGGGGCGCGCACGCACTGAGTAGCGATCCATGGATTTGGCGCGCAGTCGCCAAATCCATCGATCGGGGGAGGCGCCCTTCCCCAAATGCGGCCAGTGCCGCCTCGGTCGGCGGCGGGTAAACTGCGATTTCCCATGGAGACGGGACCCTTCGCTAATCTTATGTTGCTCCCATCGTACTTAAGGACCACATCCAAAAAATCTTTCTGGTGATCAAGGCTAATGGAGGTCGGAACATCATAACGCTAATACACGCCCCCTTTGATCCATGTTGCGATCGCCCGAACAGCGCCTCTGTCTGTCCGACTTTGCCCCTGACCCGCGCCCCTCCCCTCCCCACCCCCACCCCGCGCCTCCCCGCTCCCCCTCGCATGCCCGCCCTGCCCCCGCGCTGCGCGCCTCGCTTGGCGAAGACCTCGTCCACCACGACTGCGAGCTGGCACTGCGGCGCGCGCGACGGATGACGGGGGGGGAGGGGGGGAGGGGGACCAGCAGGAGCCAGGGGGGGGAAGGGAGGATTGGAGGGTTGGGTTAGGACAGCCCCCAGGCAAGGGGGGAGGAGGGGGGGGTAGGCTAGCAGAAGCGGGAGGGGGGGAAGGTGTGAAAGGGAGAGGAAGAAGGGGCGGGAGGGGGGAGGAGGGGAAGAGAGTCGCGAGCCTGAAACAGCCAATTTGAGGTGGCATCAATCAGAGAAGACCTTAGTCACACGGGCGGAAATGCGGAGCCCGCCAGGGCGGGAGGGGAGGGGGGGCGAGGCGGGAGGGGAGGGGGGGAGGGAGGGAAGGGGGAGGCGGGCGCGCGGGGCAAGAGGACGCGGGGAGGAAGGACTGAGGTGGGCACAGAGGAGGAGACAGCGGCGACCAGGAATGAAAGAGCAAGTACCAGGAGAGCAGGGACGAGGAGAGAAGGGAGGAGGGAGGGGAGGGAGGAGGAAGCAGAGAGGCGGGAGGGAAATGGTAGTGACGATGCTCTTTCTACCAGCAGTCTTCGTGAAGCCACGGTTACAAATTAACGCGAATGTACTGGTCCAGAGCGTGAATCGGCAAGCACCGCGTTCGAGGGGGCGCTCACGCCCCCAAATCACCCCACTGGGGAAGTGTGCCGATGGAAGTGGGGGCGTTAACCCAGGCTGTCATAGCATCGGTGGAACCTACTTTCTCTGACGACGAGCCCTACGAAGTCGACCCTTAGGGCATGACGAGAGCTACGCTGGACAGCGTGGTGCGGGGGAGGGGGGTAATAATGACAATGGTTTCCAGACTGCCCCCGACAATACAGGCCATGCAGGGAGAGCCCGACAGAGGAAGAAGAAAGCTCACCCTGAAGTTGAAGTGAGTAGAAGGGCAGCTCGCCATCGCTTGGGCGTCCATTCCCTGTGCATTGTTCGCTTTCGTGCGTGCATTTTCTTTCGCGCAGGGTGCACATAACTGTTCCTCGAGGGCCATCGCCGAGAAAAAATGCACACGCCCGAACGATGCCAAGGCAGCAGCTGCCCCTCGCCAGCCTGCCCAGCCTGCGTCTGCCCCTGCCGCCCCCGCGTCGTCGTCCAGCCCCTCCTCCTCCGCCCGCGCCCAAGGGGGAGGAGGAGGAGAGGAGAATGAGGAGGAGGAGGACGAGGAGGAGGAGGAGGAGGAGGACGAGGAGGAGTAAGGCGACGGGGAGGAGGATTGTGGAGGAGGACGGAGGTGGTGGTGGACGGTTGCATGACAGTCAATGCGTGCTGACAACAGCTCTCGACGGGAGAAAGTTCGAATTCGTGTTCCAGCTGACCAGCCCACGGGGTGAGACGAGTTTGCCTTCGTGCCCAAGCCTCCGCACGCTTCGCCTGCATGCGCGCGAGCTGACCAGAACTGAGGACCACTTGCGGAGGAGCAGGAGAAGGAGGAGGAGGAGGCGGACTGTGGAGGACGACGAAGGAGCTGGGGATGGGCATCGCTGCCAACAAGCAAACCAAGAGGAGAAGGAAGAGGAGGCTTGTGGAGGAGGACGGAGGGGGCTGGGGATGGCATTGCTGCCAACAAGAAAACAAAGGTGAGACGGAAGAGGAGGAGGAGGCGGAGGAGGAGGAGGAGGAGGGTTTCGGAGGAGGACGGAAGGGGGCCGGGGCTGGGCATTGCTGCCAGTAAACAAACCAAGAGAAGGAGGAGAAGGAGGAGAAGGAGGAGGAGGGGGAGGAGGAGGGGGAGGGGGAAGGGGGGGAGGAGGAGGAGGAGGAGGGGAGGAGGAGGAGGAGGAGGAGGAGGGGAGGAGGAGGAGGAGGAGAGGAAGGAGGAGGAGGAGGCCACGCGCCTCCTCCTTCTCCTCCTCCTCCTCCCTCCCCCCTCGCCTCCTCCTCACTCCCCCTCGCCACCTCCTCCAAGCATCCTCGTCCTCGTGCCCCCTCAGCCCCTCCTCCTCACCCCTCCCTCCCTCCTCCTCAGGCCGCGACACGGGACACCCGATCCGCCCGCAGGGGCCCGCCCACCCACGGCCCGCCACCGCCGGCGGCCGGCCCCGGTGGCCGGGCCCCGCCCGCCTTGGGCGCCACAGCGGGCGGCGGGCCAGGAGGCGCCGGCGGCGTCTGCCGGGCGTGCGCGGTGGGCGGGGATCCGGGGCGCCGACGGCGACGCCGCCGCTGCCGACAACGACGACGACGACGGCGGTGGCGACGGCGACGACGGCGACGACGGCGACGGCGACGGCGACGGCACAGGCGACAACAACGACGACGACGACGGCGAGGACGAGGACGAGGACACGGACGAGGAGCCGAAGCGGGGCACAAAGAGAGGGACGACGGCGAGGATAGGGGGGCGATGAGCAGAGAAAGGGCGGGGCGACGACGACGACTACGGGGACAAGCACAGAGCAGGAGAGAGGTGAGTGAAAGGACGAACTTAAATCCCTCACTCCCTCTCTCCCTCTCTCCTGCATCCTGGAGATGCGGGGGACGATGCGAAAGGCAATACGGGGTACTCGGCCACCAGCAACCTCCCAGAAGAAACCCAACCCTGAGACCCCAGGGCGTGCATTGATTTTTGCTGTGGGAACGCCACGCTCTCCACAGCAAAACCATCGAAACCCGGTGAACCCAGGGCACCCTGGAGGCAAGCAGGATGCTTCTTGGCGTGGGCTTCCACTGTAACGAGGATGCGGACTAGGGGTCGGGAGTGGCGTTTTGGAGGTTGCCAAGAGGCAGTCCTGGCCCGCAGCCAGGGTGCCCCCCGCCGTCCGCGCCACTTTTGAGAGCCCCCCGGGGGCCCTCCACAAGCCTCGTGAGGGGGTGCTCTCGGCGACATCTGAAACATACATATAGGTCGGGCATGTCCTCCAACAGGCAGATTGTGGAGGAAGCATGAAACATAGACAGAACATATCAGACAGTAGTTGAGAAATCGTCCCCAGACTATGTTTGACTATTTTTGAATTGTCCTCCTGTAGAGTGACGAACCCGACTTAAACATACAAACGAGCAAGCCTTGGACCTCCGTCTGGAATCGACTGCACACGAGCACTTGCTTCGTAGCCCATTATCTCTCTCTCTCTCTCTCTCGGGAATCTGGAGAGGGACGATAAAGATGAGGCGGATGAGGCGGATGAGGACGAGGTCTGAGGAGTGTCTTTGAGAGCGTGGATAAGAATGAAGATGAGTGGGACGCACATGGGGACAACGCGAGAATGGAAATGCGTATAGATAAACATGAGGAGAGGAGGAAGGGGCTAGGGGAGGATACATCGAATTAGAGGGCCAAGTATGACAAATGAGGCTGGGGGGTGTCTCCTCCTCCTGCTCATCCCTCTCCTCCTCCTCATCTTCCTCCCGCACCCACTTCCCCTTGCCCCTCCTCCTCCTCCTCCTCCTCGTCTGACTCTTCCTCCGCCTCCTTTTCTTCCTCCTCCTCCTCCTCCTCCTCGTCCTGCTCCTCCTCATCCAGCTCCTCCTCCTCCTCCTCCTCACAATCATCATCATCATCACCATCACCATCACCATCATCATCATCATCATCATCATCATCATCATCATCATCATCATCATCAACATCATCATCAGCATAATCAGCATCATCATCATCATGATCATCATCATCATCAGCATCAGCATCATCATCATCATCGTCATCATCATCAGCAGCATCATGATCAACAACATGATCCTGACTATTCCTCATCCTCCTTTTCCTGCTCTTCCAGCTCCTCCTCCTCCTCCTCCTTCTCCTCCTTCTCCTCTAGCTCTTCCTCCTCTTTCGACTCCGCGTCTTCCTCTTCCTCCTCCTTTTCCTCCTCCTCCTCCTCCTCCATTCTCCTCATCCTCCTTTTCCTCCTTTTCCTCCCCTCCCTCCCCCTCGTCTTTCTTCTCCTCCTCGTCGGTTTCCTCCTCCTCGTCCTCTTGCCACCACTCCCGCTCACAGCGCCCGCCCCCGCTACTCAACATCGTTCGCCCGAAGCTCGTGGCGTGGCCTGGGCCCCACTGGCCGATGATTCTAAATCCGGATAGAGCTCATGTCTCATTATTTGCGATAAGCGGCCCCGGCCCCGCCACATCCACTCACCCCCCTTGGGTCACGTCACGATTCGCGCCGGCGCCGTCTGGGAATCAACCATTCCCGAGCAACCAAATACTTCTATACACCATCCCAAAGGCTACAGATTTCCAGCGTATTGTTTTAAGCACGGCCGCGCGCGGAAATGTGTCGGCGCAGACGACCAGCTATCATCGCACGATTTGACACACAGAGCGGCCCACGGCCGAACAAATCATAATCCCATCAACCTTCGTGGCCTCAGAAACAGCCTGCGGTGGTGGTGTAGATCCGTGGGTCCCCAGGCATGCGGCGGGGGAGCGCGCCGACTCTGCACCGAAACGGGGGCCCAGTCGCCAATCCCGGCGCCTTGAGCCACGAGTGCGCTCTATTCCTCGAACCATGGCCCAAGAGGAAAGGACATAGGCCAAACAGAGGTCCACGCTCGTCCCCAGCGCGAGGGGGCAGGGAACAGGGGCAGCAGCCGGGTCCGCGAGGCAGCAGCCTGAGCGCCGCCGGAGCGGCCTGCGCACCGAGCCCGACCAATCGGACCTGGACTGCCTCCGAGGCATCGCGCGAGGAAGCCCAGCCGACTCGGATGATGACGGGGCCCTTCGTCTGTTCCCAGAGGGAACGGGTCCTGGAGGAAGGGGGTCCTGGAAGAGATCCGGCGTTTCCTTGCCCACATAATCCTGGAAAGGCTCCGCCGCTTCGGCCACGGCGCCGGCGACCCCCCTTCCACCGGCCACCTGGTGAGATTTCTGGGAGGCAAAAGGGGCGCCAAATTGGCATTTCTGACGTGCCCCCGTCGCGACCGCGCACGGGCGCCGCTCAGCGCCGTCACCCGAAACCCTCTGCACTGGGACCCGCCAGGGGATAGGCACAGGGCCGAGACACAATGCACTAGGGGATGTCCAACGTTCCGAAGCAAACCATCGCGCGATGACGCTGGCCGAACCCTCGCGAAACTCGCGGCGGCACGCCACGTACGCGTTGCACCACATGGTGGACATGCGAAGACCGCGCAGGAACTTCGGAATCCGATCGATGCGCGTTAAAGGCGTTCACTGTCGGACCCAGGCCAGCCGGAAAATGCCAAGTTCACCGCGCACGCGCGAGCGGATGACGCGAGCCACCCGCGCGCGCGCGGAGGGTGACCCCGCGGGCCCGGGTTACCCCAAACCCTCTCGGTGCATGCTAAGGTTTGGCTGTATGTCCCAAGCCAACGCGGCGATGCTTCATTCAGAGCACAGGAGTCCCAATGCGAGCGCGCGAATGGACGCGCGTCACCAGCGCGCGGCGCGCCGCTGGCGCGGTGGCTGAAGCGAGACGCGCGCTGCACAGGATACGGGTCGACATACGAAAACCACACGTGGAATTGGAAATCCAATCCATGTGTCAACATGGCGACGTCCCAGTTGAGAAAATGCAGGAACCCACTCACGCGCGAGTGCGGTTGACGCGTGTCTTCCGCTCGCGCACGCCATGGACGCGCTGGCGCGTTTGGTGTGCGTCTCCTCGCGTGATGGACGCGCGTCAACCGCATGTCAAATTTGGAATTCAGACCGATGTGCGCTTAGGGCTCACATTACGTACAAGGCCAACGTGGCGACTCCTCTTCTTAGAAATTCTACAGTTCCCCACGCGCGCGCGCGAGCAGGCGACGCCCGTCACCCGCGCGCGGCAGGTGACCCACCGGGCCCAAGACACCCGAAACCAGCTCTGCACACGCTAAGAGTTGACCGAGACTTCCCAAGCCAACACGCCGAATCCTCCATTGTGAGAACACAAAGCTCCCCCCGCGCGCGCGAGCGCCACTGGCGCGTTCGCGCGCTTTCTGCCGGTTGCACGAGGCGACGAGCACACGAAAACCGCACTTGAAAAACCGATCCATGCGCGCTAGGGATCCAAGTGAACTCCCTGGCCACCATGGGCAGTTCTCTATTGTGACACTACACAATTCTCCACGCACGCGCGCGCCAACGGGCGCCATGTGTCACCCACGCGTTGCAGGTGACCTGGCGGGCCACGGTCACCCCGAATCAGCTTTGCGCGCGCGAAGGCACCACTTTCTTTCCCAATCCAATGTGGCGACTCCCCCACTGTGAACAGCGCGCGACTCTCCACGCGCGCGCGGGTCACCCCAATCACCCGCCACCCGCGCACGCTGCACATTGCGCAGCATGGTGTGCCTATGATGTACGATGCGGCATGGAAACTTTCGGTTGCAAGTTTCCGTTTGGTTCTTGGTCCCCAGTGCCAACAAACAATGTCACCAACGACACCGCCGCTCGATGAACGAACGTTCGGGGACGGCGTCGAGCCTTGCTCGGCCCCCTGCGCAACCTTTGTTTGGTTTTCGGCGACACCCGCGGCCCTCGCGATGTCGTGCGAATCCTGCGCGTACCACATCGGTCCACGACGGATATCACCAAGTCGGTCCCGCGCGCGCACCGGGCGACTGGCCGACGGGCGTCTGACGAGTGGCCGACGGGAGATCGACGGATGGCCGACGGGTGGCCGACGAATAGCCGACGAGTGGCCGACGAGTGGCCGACGAATGGTCGATGACCTGCCCTGGACCGCCTTGAGCCGCCCTGAATTGCCGTGCGAAGCCGATGGGTGGCCGATGGGTGGCCGACGAGTGGCCGACGAGTGGCCGACGCGCGGCCGACGAGTAGCCGATGAGTGGCCGACGGGTGGCCCATGAGAGGCTGTGAATCGCGCCGCCACTTAACGGAATTGAAACGTCATTGACCGTGGCTGCTCAAAGATAGCGCGCCCTCGCCATTCTCGCGCACCCCGTTGGAACCAACGATGTGAGTTCGCAGTCGGGCTGGTTGCAGCCTGGCAGGCAACGCTGGACATTCAATGCGTGCGTTTGTGTATATATATATGATATGATATATATATATATATATAAGTATACCGTAAATGGTTGTATACACGCCTCTCGAATGCAAGCGCTCACGTGCGAATGTTATATATAAGAGTGTAAATCATCCGTTCGGGACCTGTCGGGCAATCCCCGGAACGCTCTCGGCGAGACGCAGTTGCGGGAAGGCACGCCGAGGCGAGGCAAATCTCAAAAACCCGCCGAAAACACCAGGACATCCATGCACATTCTGCCCCTCGATCTATCCATCTATCGATGTATCTATAAACCTATATATCTGTCTATATATATATATACAATTCAAGGCCGAGCGGTGATGCCTGTACAACGCGGAATGGAAAGAGCAGGACGAAAGCAAGCGGGAACAAAGGATACCGAGGATCCTCGTGAAATTCAACTGGGATGACAGTGGCCCAGAACGGTCCGGGCCCCGCCCCCCCAGCCACCGCCAGACCCCTGGCAGCAACAGGGGGGCGAGGGAGAGAAGGGGGGGGGGGAAGACAAGCCAAACGAAACCCACCCCAACCCAGACGCCCTTTCGAACGAAGATCACCTGGCGACGCAACTCTCCGCGAGGGAAAGGGGCGTTGGAACCATGACTGAGGAGGGGCGAGAAGAGAAGGAAGAGGAGGAGGAGGAAGAGGAGGAGGAGGAGGACGAGGAGGAAAAGGAGGAGGGGGAGGAGGAGGAAGGGCAGGACATGGACAGAAAGGGAGGCCCCAAACATGGCTCCAGACACACAGGGCACCGAAAGCCACAGGTACGACGAGGGCCGACACACCCATGGAAGAGAGAAGAACAAAGAGGCAAGAGAAGGGAAGAAGAGAGGAAGAGAAGGGAAGAAGAGAGGAAGAAGCGGAGGCGACGGACAGCAGCAGCAGGAGGCAACGGCCAGGACGGTCGCCACCCCCAGCCACGAGAGGGGGTCGACGCTCGTAGTGCCCGGGCTTCCGATGGCCCGCAGCCGGACCTATTACGTCAATGACCAGGTACATCGAACACGTAACGAACAAGAAAAGGAAGCCGCTCACGCAGTGCACAAGTAGCGATCAAGCGGAGCAACATGTCGTCCCACGTCGCTCCGATCCTCGAGGCACGCGTGATCACAGCCTAGGTGGAGGAAGCCGGTCTCGGACCGCGCGGACCACAGCAGGCTACCAACAACTCACACAAACGAGACGGGAAAGCCGTTTTTCCCCCCCGGTCTCAACCGCCCCCGGAGGCAGACACTATGGCGGGGCTGGAATGGGAAAAATGGGCGCGCTGTCCAAGATACGGGGTGGCCCCAAAAAGTGTCTGCAGGGGGCTCACACGCCGCAGCGCACGCGGCGGTAGGTCGTCGTCCTTCAGCCCCGAACATGCACTGGTCCACAATGTGAGCCGACGCCTCCGACCACGCCGGCAGCGCGCGCACCTCGTTGGGCGCTTCTGGTTGCCACTCGCTGTCACGAGCGGGGTGGGCCATCGACACTGGCACGCGCAGTCGCTGGGCCACGAATAAATGCCGGAGAATGGCTTGAAGGAGTGCGTTTTCGAATCGCGCTTGCTCGCTCTCAGCCCTCGTGAGACGCGCGCGCCCCCATCTGAAGGCGCGGCCCCCCACCGGTCGCATAGCGGGGCGCTGCCCAGATGCGCCCCAAGTGGCACTGGGGGGTCAGCAACCACAGCGCAGATTCGCTCTCCCTCCATCTTTCGGAGCTACATCTACATCGACACCGCGTCAAGATTTGCGACGTTTCTTTTTACAAGGTCCGCGCCGCCGGTAACAGTGAGCGCAATGATCGGGAAACTCCAATATTGAGCCGCGCGCTCAACGCGAGCTTGAAAATCCCCTTCGCTGCCAGCCCCCGCGCGCAGATGCAATGGAAACAGAAGTGCGTGACGGTGCAAACTAGGAGCAACCTCAAGTTCCAACTGAACGGGGGGATCTTGGGGCGCAACCTAAGGCAATTCAACTTCGCGCTCCGGCTCGCCCCCGGGGCGTCCAACAGGCGGCCAAGAAACGCGTAGTGGGGTTGTCCTGCTGCGCCCAATTCCAATCGCGACCCACCCCCCGACTGGCCTTCTGGCCCGGAGCAATGGCCCCGCGGTCGGCAGCGACTTCGCACGCAATTGGGCGCGCGGGGGACTGACGCCGAGCCGGGCGGCACGAAGCAAGGCGCTTGAGATGCTTGTGCACGCGACCTGGCTGCCGAAATTTGCGCGACAGACTTGGCGCTCCGTGCCCGTGGCGAACTGTGCAGCGCTCTCGGGCGACTGATGCAGCTTTGCGATATGAGCCCTGAGGGCACGCGCGCTGGGCGCCGCAAAACCACGCGAGCTTGAAAATCCCCTTCGCTGCCAGCCCCCGCGCGCAGATGCAATGGAAACAAAAGTGCGTGACGGTGCAAACTAGGAGCAACCTCAAGTTCCGACTGAACGGGGGGATCTTGGGGCGCAACCTAAGGCAATTCAACTTCGCGCTCCGGCTCGCCCCCGGGGCGTCCAACAGGCGGCCAAGAAACGCGTAGTGGGGTTGTCCTGCTGCGCCCAATTCCAATCGCGACCCACCCCCCGACTGGCCTTCTGGCCCGGAGCAATGGCCCCGCGGTCGGCAGCGACTTCGCACGCAATTGGGCGCGCGGGGGACTGACGCCAAGCCGGGCGGCACGAAGCAAGGCGCTTGAGATGCTTGTGCGCGCGACCTGGCTGCCGAAATTTGCGCGACAGACCTGGCGCTCCGTGCCCGTGGCGAACTGTGCAACGCTCTCGGGCGACTGATGCAGCTTTGCGATATGAGCCCTGAGGGCACGCGCGCTGGGCGAGGCAAAACCACGCGAGCAATGCAAACACTTTGGAAAGGGAGGGGGGAGGCACCAACTCGGTCCACTCTTTCTCCTTGGCCAGAACTCGCTACCACTTGTGGCGCGCCATCTCTACGCGCGCAAGCCGCGACCGGCAGCTTCGCGCCTGCCCTCGAAGGAGGGCAAACATATCAACTGCCGAACCGCGCGAGAACGCGCCGAATCTGAGCTGGCCACCCAAAAACTAGACTGCGCCGAATATCGAGAACCCTGGGGCGCGGCGGAGCAGAGGTGAGCGCCGCTGCCAGATAGCGAAGCCTCATGATAGCGAGTAGAACCTGCACGGGCGGCCTCTGCGCAACTACTTGGAGTTGCGCCTCGGACGCCTGCCATTCACCATTGCTCGTTGCGAAGTGGCCGAGGGGCATGCGGTGCATGGCGCGATAATCCGCGGT
>CAUYUJ010008872.1:0-2500 GCA_963575745.1 Prorocentrum cordatum | reverse complement strand
CCCTTGCCCCCCTTGCCCCCAGCCGTTCATGCACTCAATGTATGCACCCAGCCGTTGATGCACTTCATCATCTGCTGCATCATATGCGACTGGGTGTCCTGGGCAGCTCGCATCGCCGAAAACTCTTTTGTGAGGCGACCGGTCTGGCTGTTGAGCCGATTGAGTTTGTGCTCCTCTTCTGCCTGCCGCCCATCTGGACCCGGAGGCGCTGGCGACGTTGGTAAGACATGCCTCCGCACAGAACCACCACGAGATGCTGCTGCACCAGAAACCTCTGCCGGCATCGGCTCCTTCCTCCTGCTGCTCCGCCTCCTCCTGCTTCATCTCCTCCAGCTGTTGCTCGCAATCACTCAGCTGCATGATGGTGGCATCGACGAACGCTAGCTCTTCCTGCAACTCGGCAATCTTGCTCAAAAGGACGTGTTCTTTGGTTTGTTCCCGGTCGAGCTTCAGGCGCGCGCCACCTAACTGGCGCCTCGGGGAACGCATGGCCGAAATGGTCACCCCAGTGTCGACAGGCAGCTCGGGGTCGTGGTTGTCGGCTCGCTTCTGTGCCAAGAGAAGGGCTTCCAAGTCCTGTAGCTTGGTGATGAGTTCCCTTTTGTGCGCAGTCATGCTCTCGGGATTGCCGGGTGGAAGCTTGAAGAGATGGTGCCGACAGGCTACGTGCGGTGGAACTGGTGGTGCCTTGTCTAGCTCTTGACGCACATGACCCTTTTGGGGCTCCTCGCTGCGCCCCCCTTGACGCCTGCCTCGATGGCGGTTTCGAATGGTGACGGCCTCTGTGCTTGGGTTGCCACTGCCGTGAGCCTGTGGAACAATACCACCAACTGCTCCGGTTGGAAGTCTGGCATCCTGGACACTTCAACTGGAATCCTCCTGGCATTATCTGAAGTCGCCGTGGCTACTTAATGACAAGGGCCGAGAAGAGAAATAGCAACAAAACACGCACACACACAATCGGTATGCTGTTTGCTGAAATGAAAGAGGGTGCAGTACCAGACCCCTCGACTCCTCCTCCTCCTCCTCATTCTCCTCCTCCTCCTCCTCCTGCTCCTCCTCCTCCACCTCGTTTCACTGTTTCCCTGCAGGCGTTTGGCGGAGACCCGGCGCGTGGCCAAGGTTTCCACTGGATGAGTCCTGATGGGTCGCGAATGAAAGTGTACTTGCTCGTTGGCGGAGGTACTGCCTAACGGCGTTCCTGCTTGTTGGTGCCCTAGGGGGGCGCCCGCTATACACCTGCACCGACCCTGGCAAGGCTCATCCTGGGCCTAACATCGGTGGCCAGGGAAGCCCTGACACCGATCCTGGGCCCAAGATGGGCTCCGCCCAGACCCTCGCAGGTGCAGAAGGACCCCGGAGGCCCGAGCGATGACCCGGAAGCCACGGTGAAACGCAGAACTCTGGCAGGGAAAGCGTCGGTCGTCGTCCTCCTCCTCCCCCCCCGCCTCGCCTTCTCCTTTCGCCGGCGCCGCCCCCCCGCCATCCCCAGCCACCCCAAGCACGAGCACCGCGGCGTTTGCCCGTCTCTGACAGCTCCAGGCTGGCCCCCGAAGGGTGCGATCTCCGATAACGAGTGGCACAGCCGCCCCCGTCTTGCTTGCGCCACCATTCCGCCGAGGCCCGACGCCTCGAGGCCCTGGGGGCCGCCCCAGCCCTGTCGGGAGCCCTACACTTAACTCGAGCACGTCCCCCTGCAGAGGGATTTTGAGCGAAACATAAAAAATACCCTAAAAATGCACCAACAAATTGTCAAAAATTGTCGAAAATAGCCCCCCGACTATTTTTTGACTATCTTTGAATGTTCCTCCTGTAGAGGGACAGGCCCACTTAAACCTACACTTGAGACTCGGCGCCCCAAGGAGGATGAGACCCTGAGGCGCGGGGTGGACACGGCGACGGGGGCCTGACGAAACGAGCGTTGCTTGTAAATTGCCCCTCCCTCGACCTCCACACGCTCCTAGACCCGATCCCGCAGATAAAACCTCTGGACTTCCAACATACAGTCGGACTTGATTGGAGAGGACACGCGCGAGGACACGAGACCCTTCCGGAGGCCACGTTGCCACAGAAATGCAGGCATGGGTCGCAAGACGCAGGACACGAGGGTACCCTTCATCTGGCAGGGTCGACCTACTAATCCGGGCCGCCTGTACAAGCATCCAAACTCGCACTGTTGAAGCGACCCGAAAACGAAGACCTCCGCCACACTCGAAAGCTATGGTGGCAACGGGCAACGCATTGAATAGATGTCGTTTTCGAACCGATTGGGCCTATGCGAAGGGAGACGGGCGCGCGCAGTCTAGACAAAACTCATCCTGGCGAGCTCGGGCACCAAGGCATCACCGCAGGGCACGCAACGTCAACCTACGGGCTCGCAGAACCGAGCTCCAGATCATCGTTGGTCCGAGCTGCCGGAGGGGGTCAAGGAAGCCGCCAGGGCGAATTCAAGCTCGACAATGGTCCCTCCCTTGGTTCCCAAAGATCTTACCACTGCCGC
>CAUYUJ010008871.1:13995-36495 GCA_963575745.1 Prorocentrum cordatum | reverse complement strand
CAACCAAACAAAACTGAAGTAACACTGAAACGCAGCTCAAACAAATGTCCAACCACGGTCGCATAAAACTCGAACAAATCTCAACCAACGCTCCAACAAAGCTCAAACAAAGTTGACAGACCGCTCCAAAAACATTTCAACACAACTTAAACACGGCTCAGTTAAAGCTCCAACAGTATTCGAACTGAGCTCGTACGAAGGTCTAACACAGCCCACGCAAAACTCACGCAAAATTTCGGTAAAGCGCCAGCGAAGCTTCGCACAGCTCAAACAAGGCTCAAACAAAGCGTCCACAAAACTCAACCCCAGTTCACGCAACACTTAAGCAACGCTCAATCAAAACCCAACCAAGGTTTAAACATAGCTCACACGACGCTCGAACTGATTTCTACCAAAACTCAAGCATAGCTCACGCAAAACTCAAACAACAGTCACACACAGTCCACGCACAGCTCACACATAACTTATGCACTGTTCCACCACAGTTCAAGCAAAACTGAAGCACAGCTCACACGGCTGATCGAACGCTCCAACAATGCTGCAACATAGCTCAACGCTCAACTCAAGCTTAACAGCGCTCAACTAAAGCCCCACTAAAGCTTTCACGAATGTCAAACAAAGTTCGGCCACATCTCAAGCACATCTCAAACAAAGCTCACACAGCGCTCCAACAAAACTCACACAACGTCCAAGCAAAATACCAACAACGCTCACACACAGCTCACACGAATCTCCAACAAAGCTCAAACAATGCTCAAACAAGGCTCAATCACATGCCAAACAGCACTCGAGCAAAGTTCAACCACAGCTCAAACAAAAGGCAAGCACATATCCAACAGAGCTGAGACAACATTTAAGACAACTTACAGCTAAGCTCAAACAGAGCTCAAACAAAGTTCAACCACCGCTCAAGACTCAAACAAAGCTCGATCAACATTTAACCACAGCTCAAATAATATTCAACCAAAGCGTCGACAAAAGCTCCTACAATGCTCCAACAAAGATCAATCAAATCTCAAGCAACGCTTAAACACAATTCAAGCACACCTCAAACAAAGCTCTCACAAAACCCAAACGAAGCTCCAACACAGCGCAACTACAGCTCAAACGTAGCTCAGCACAAACTCAAACAAAAGCCCTTTTAAGCTCACGTAAAACTCAAAACGAAGCTTGGTCAACGCTCAACCAATGCTTACACAAAGCTCAACCAAGCCCCAAAGACAGTTCAACATCGCTTCGAATTTAGGGCGGGGAGGGGATCGTTCCCCCCCTGCCAGTTTGGAGCCGGGGGGGAGGGAGTCTATACCTTCCCCCCGCTCAGTTCGAACCGAGGAGGGGGGTTTTGTCCCCCTCCCTTTCGGATGGAGGTCTTTCCTCCAGTTCGAACCAGTTCGAACCGGGGGGCGGGGCGGGTGCTTCTGTGCCCCCTTCCCTCCGGGCAAGGGGGGGTCCCGCCCCCACCTCCTGTTCCCGGGGAGGGGGGGGCGAATTGTACCCCTCCCCCCCGGGGTTCCCGAAGGAGGGGGTGGGGATTTCTCTTGCACAGGGTGTCTAGAGCTCCGACTATTTGATTCCTCGTCGCACCGCACCCCCACCCCCCCCCGCGTCTCTCCTACCCGTCCCCAGCGTTCCCCAGCGGCCCAATGGAACCTCCGCCCAATGCCCCCTCCGCCCATCCCCTGCCCCTTCTCAGTGTTCTCCAGCGGCCCAGTGAAACCTTCGCCCAGTGCCCCCTCCGCCCCGACAATTCAACTCCGCGTCGCACCTCGCCCCCCCCCTTCACCGCCCCTCATCCCCCCATTCCCCAGCGTTCCCCAGCGGCCCAGTGGAAACCCCGCCCGCCGCGTGCCCCCTCCGCCTCCGTTTCAAGCCCCTGGGGAGTTCGTCGGATCCTCTGCAGACTTTTTGGGTGTTTGTTGGAGGCCTCCTGGGAGCATGTTGAAAGTCTAGGAGGCCATCTCGCGGGGACGGGGGGGCGTGGAGCCTACTCGAGCTCGCCCTGTCAAGCCCATCTTGCGGCCCTCGTTGGTCTCTCCTTCTCCGATTTCTCGCGCCCTGTGTCCTTCTCCCGTCCTCCTCCTTCACCTCCTCCTCCTTCCCCCTCCCTGCTGTGCAATAGCCATTGCAAGCGTGCCACTTGTTTTGAATGCGGCCCGACCTTTAACCGATCTCCTTCCAGATGGCCCCAAGACTGCCCCAGAGGCTCTGGCGCGGGCCCCAAGACGGCTCCGAGAGGGGCCCAGGATGCCCCTAAGAGGCCCCCAAGAGGCTCCCAAGAGGCCCCCAAACGGCTCCTAAGAGACCCGCAAGACGTTCCAGGAGGCACCCCAGAGGTACCCAAGACGCCCCGGCCAACAGCATTGAATTCAGCAAGGTTTTGGCCACATACTTGGCCTCGTGAAGGGGGGCCCAATTTGAAACCTCTCCGTTCTTTGATCGATCCCCTCCAAGATGGCCCCCGAGGCACCCAAGGTTGCTCCATGACCGTCCCAAGAAAGGCCCATGACCCAATAGGCCTCAAAGAGGCACCCAAGATGCCCCCAAGAGGCCCCCAAGATAGCTCTAAGAGGCCCCAGGAGGCCCCCCCAGAAGCACCCAAGACGCCCCAAGAGGCCTCGGCGAGAAGGTCAACATCATTGATTGCATAAAGGTTTTGGCCACATTTTGGCCTCCTCGGGAGGGGGGAACTAAGGAGCCCTCCTCCCTTGATTGAATTCTTCCAAAGTGGCCCCAAGATGACCCTCGAGGCTCCCAAGTGTGCCCCAACACTGCCCTTAGAGGTGCCGCCCATGAGGCCCCAGGAGGCCCCCACGATGCCCCCAAGATGCCCCCAAGAGGCTCCCAAGAGACCCCCAAGAGGCCCCAAGAGGCCCCCACGTGGCACCCAAGACGCCTCAAGAGGCCCCCAGGACTGCGAAGAGACCCCCAAGACGCCCCAAGAGGACTCCAAGAGACTCCCGAAAGAAATCCAAAGAGAGTCCAAACGGCATCCAAGAGGCCTACGGCCTTTGTGCTCGCCTTCCTCCTCCTCCTTCTCCTCCTCTTTCTCATACCCCTGTTCCTTCTCCTGCCTCCCTCCTCCCCCTCCCCCATCCCTCCTCCTCCTTTCCTCCTCCTCCTCCGATTCCTCATCCATCCTCCCCCTTTTGGGTACGACGTCTTACCCAGCATTTTATTCCATTGCATTCATCTTGGGAAATGCGGCCGAATTGTCGCGACCCCGATCTCAGCCGAGGCCCCGCCACACATTTACCGTTTCAATGGCGTGCCGCATTATCGCATTTGTTATGATGTATCCGAGGAGTTGCCATTCGTGCACTCTTCTGCCCACGCGTCCTGTCGGATGCATGGCTCAGTGGTGGATTCATCTCCACATCCCTCATCAGAGGAGCTCGTCTGGGTATCGTCTAGATTTGCTGGTAGGGGTTGCACGAAGCATCTAGATTTTCCAGTCAAGCGATGGTAGATTGTGATACCTCCAACATCACTGTCATCATCACCCTCCTCCTACTGATCCTTGTCGTCGTCGTGTTGTCGTCGTTACTATTATAACAACCAGCAGCTTCACCACCATGGTGATAACCACCATCGCCATCATCGTCTTCTGCATCAGCATCAGCATCGGCATCATCATTAATATCGTCCTCATCTACTTGCTAATCCTTGTGGTCATTACCGCCATCGCCATCGCTACACATTACGGTTGCCACCAAGGATAGTAGAGCCATCAGGAACATCCCTACCATCACCACCATCATCACTATCAGCAGCACCTTCATCACCACCATCCACGATCATCATCATCAGCAGCATCGTCACCACCATCATCCTCACCACCATCATCATCATCATCATCATCATCATCATCATCATCATCATCATCATCATCATCATCATCATCATCATCATCATCATCATCCGTACCATTATCAGCAAGATCAACATCATCGTCATTGTCATCCCATCGTCGCCAGCATCACCATCATCACCATCATCACCATCACCATCATCACCATCATCAGTACTATCATGGTCACAATCAGCATGCGGCATGTGATGGTGTTTAGTTAGAGGATGATCATCATCACACTCATCATCGGCACCGTCATCGTCACCGACCATCATTGTCATCACCATCATCCTCGTCGTTATCGTCGTCATCGTCGTCATCTTCAACACCTCCACGTTTCAACACCATCATCGGCAGCATCGCCGTTGCCGTCGGCATTATCATGCTCAACATCCGCACTACTCATCCTTGTTTTCTTGCGTCCTCTAGCCTCCACCTCCAACTCATCCAGGAGGCACCGTGAGACGAAGAAACATGAGCAGCGAGGAGGAGAACGAGGAGGAGGAGGATGAACAGGAGGAGGAGGACGAGGAACAGTGAGGAAGATTGAGTATGAGTGTGTGGTGGGCAAGCGTAGATGTGGGAAGAAACGCGACGAGCGTAGCGTGCATTTGCGGTGGGGAAGAATGGGAGGAGGAGGAGGTGGAGGAGGAGGAGCAGGAATGAATAGGAGTGATGAGGGGCGCGATGAGGCAGGTGCACGCCTATTGTTATCTCTGTTCAGTTTCGATTCTCTTCATGGTTTCCCTGTGCTCGTAGTCGTGGGTTTGTTATTTAATCGCTTCGCTCATTCCGCCGGCCCATATTGTCGCACCGTTGTGGGCTAGCCGAGTTTTGGGGCCTCTTGGGGGCCGTTTTGGGGCCTCTTGGGGCCTCTTTTGGGCCTCTTGGGCGCCTCGTTGGGGGTTCTTGGGGGCCTCTTGGGGGCCTCTTGGGGCCTTTTTGGGGCCTCCTGGGCGCCTTCTGGGGCGGAGGGCTCGATTTTTCAGTTCTCGGTTCTCCTCTTGAGCCCCTCTTGGGCCCGTCTTGGGGCCTCTTGGTCCGTCTTGGGCGGCACTTGGGCCGTCTTGGGGGCCCTCCTGGGCCGTTCCGGGGCCGTCTTGGGAGCCTCGTGGGCCGTCTTGGAGCGGTCTTGGGGGCCTCTTGGGCCGTCTTGGAGCGTCCGGAAGCCGAAAAAGCCAGAACGCAAAAAACATAAAAAAACAATGAAAATCAACGATTTTGGCCTCTTGGGGCCCTCTTCGGAGGCCTCTTGGAAGGCCCTTGGGGCGTCTTGGAGGCCTCTTGGGCTGTCTTGGGGCCCTGTTGGGCGTCTTCGGGCGATCTTTGGCCGTCTCGGGGCCCTCTTGGACCGTCTTGGAGGCTTCTTGGGGACCTCTTGGCCCGTCCTGGGGCCCTGTAACAGAACTCCGGCATCTCTGACCCGACCTTGCCGGGACCTTGCCGGGGTACTTTTCGTCCGGGGACCCCCAGGGGCCGCCCCGCGCGCGCGAACTAGAAATACTGTTAACCAGGTACCGGAGATCTTAGCACGCCCTGGCCCGTTGGGCCGGCGAATTTTCATGAGGAGCCCCCTCGATCATGGATTGGTGGAGGTCAAGTGAGAGCCATTGAAAACGGGGGCGCGATGAGAAGGAGTGAGGACGAGCGAGAAGGAGCGCAATGCCCAGGCAAACCATAGCCGTAGAGGAGGCAGGGGGACTACAGTGGAGACCCATGCCAAGAAACTCCCTGCTTGCCTCCAGGGTGCCCTGGGTTTATTGGTTTCGATGGTTTTGCAATGGAAATCTCGACGTTCCCATTTCAGATATCAGCTGACGTCCTGGGTTCTCATGGTTTGGTTTCTTGTGAAAGGTTTCTTGTAGACTGTCCTCCACTGTAGGGTGGAGGGCGCGGGGGCGAGGCCAGGGAGGAAGCCAAGGCGCGCATGGCCGCAGCTATTTTGTTTTTTCGAGCACGAGCCGCTCGACGCAAGGCCGAATCTTGAGCGTCCCCTCTGGCAGCCCCGAGCCTGTCCGCCATGGGCAGCTCCGCCCTCGTCCTGGCCCTTGGCCTGCTGCCCGCCCTTGCGAGCGGGCACGCGTTTCTCACCAAGCCCGAGATGCGCGGCGGGGCCTCTGGCAACGTCGACAACGGCTACTGCCCGCAGTGCCTGGGGTCCACCGACCTTCCGATGGCGACCTGCGGGAACGCCCACTTCCTGGACGCGGTCGGCCCGGTCACCGAGCTGCGGGCGGGGGAGCTTGCCGAGTTCGCGATCACCGTCACCGCCCACCACAAGGGGCACTTCGTCTTCCGGCTCTGCGACCATCGCCTGGACAGCCAGGCCGGTGGCTACCAGGCGCAGGAGGATTGCCTGAACGAGCACGTCCTGAGCCGGGCCAGGCCAGAGGAGGTCCACGCGGACTGCCAGCGAGACGACCCACGCGGCGATTGTCAGCCCTACGACGAGGCTAATCCTGGACATTGGTACCTCCCACCCCATAGCGGGTCCCACCTCGACCGAGCGCAGCACCGCTTCCACTACTGGATCCCCGCCGACCTCACGTGTGAGAGCTGCACGCTGCAGTGGTGGTGGATGAGCGCGAACAGTTGCACGCCGCACCCAGACGCCTACAAGTGCTATTTCCAGGAGATTCGGATGCAATTCCTGGGAGGTCAAATGCTGATTCTATAGGCTTACGCCACATCCGCCGACCCTTATATAAACTACTGCGCCTCCAGGACTGCATTTCACGAGGCTTGTCCGAATCAGGACACGGCACTCGACATCGTTCCTGTTGCCTCGTTGCTGTTATCGTATCTGTTGGTGCTCTTTTGCGGCCTTTTGGTGGCATCGTGGCCTGTCTGCAGGCCATATCCGGCCGCCTCGAGGCATCTTGGGCCAAGTTTTGGGGCCTCTTGGGGGCTTCCTGGGGGCTTCTTGGAGGCCTTTGAGGGTCTCTTGGGGGCCCTCAGGGCCTCTTGGGTTGTTATTGGGGCAGGCTGGGGGCGTCTTGGGGCCGAAGGCTCGAAAAGGTGCCCTCTGGGCTCCGTCTTGGAGCCGTCTGGGGGCCCTCTTGGGTTGTCTTGGGGTCTTCTCTTCGACCCTTCTTGGGGGCCCCTTTGGCCGTCTTGGGGCGATATTGAAGGTTTCTCTGCCCGTCTGGGACGTTGTGAAAACCGAGCAGGCGAACATGCGACACATGTTGTTTTTTCGAAGGGAATGGGGCGATTTTTGTTTCCTGGGACTCTCTTGGGGCGCATTTTGGAGCCTTTTGGGGCGTCTTGGCAGCTTCGGAGGCCGCCTGGAGGCCATCGTGGGCGTCCAGGGCGATATTTCGGCGAATCGTGGCCCCTTGGGACCGTCTGGGGAGCGTTTTGGTGGCTTCTTGGCAAGTTTTGGAGCCCTCCGCTCCCCCGTGACGCGTTCGGTCCGGGGTCGGGCTGGGCGAGGGGGGGGGCGTCGAATTCCCGGTTTCGGGTCCCTGGGGGGGATTATGGGGGGGATAATCTCACACGCCTAGAGACCCACAAGGGGTCGGCGGATTATGATGATGATGGTGCTGGTGATGATCTGTTCTGGTGATGGCAATGCTGATGCTGATGTTGCAGTTGCGGAGTACGATGATGGTCATGCTGTTGATAATGTTGATGAGGATGATGATGCTGATGATTATGATGCTGCTGATGATGATGATAATGCTGATGATGATGATGCTGCTGATGATGATGATGCTGCTTATGCTGGTAATTGTGCTGATGGCGACTGTGCTGCTTCTCATGACGAGCATGGTGATGCTGTTGTGAGTGATGATTACCATCTCGTTGACCATGACGATACTGAGGATACTGATGCTATTGGGGGGGCGAGCGGCGAGAGATGGCGGGCAGGCGGTGCGACGAGGTCGAAGGGGGACGCCGCAGAAGCAGTTTAGTTTGGGACCGTGGTCGGGCAGTTCGGCGTAGAACCGATGGGTTCCGGGCACCCCTGCGGGTGTGCCCGTTGAACCGTTCGGTTCCGTCGAGCTTTCCTGTAAATCCTCGTTGAACTAGCGGTTCCGAGCACCCGCATGGGTGCTCGTTGAACCGCGGGTTCCGGGCATGTGGCCACGCAGAAAGCCTCGTGCACGTCATCGTTGTCGTCGTCCTGTTCGTCGTCGTCGTCGTTATTGTTCGTCCGCGTTTGAAGGTTGCGGTTTTGAGAGGTTGTCGCGGGGCCCGTGGACGTTCAGAACACGATGTTGAGAGCTTCGACATGTCACGATGGAAGGGTTCTGGGGGGGAGACGGACCCGCGGGAAAGTCCAGGAGAGTCGTCCGTGCCATGGGGAAGGTAGGGGTGGGGAGGGCGACGACAACGACAACGACGACGGACGCCGACGACGATTGTTACAACGATGGCGGCGGCGACCGCATAGACGACGACGTCGTGGGAGAAGTGCTCATGTTCTTTGATGGGCGACAATCGTCGCAAAGGGGGATGCGGGGGAGAGCGGGCTTACGTGGCATATCTCCCCCCCAGAACCCTTCCATCGAGGAGGCGGAGGAGGAGGAGGAGGAGGAGGAGGAGGAGGAGGAGGAGGAGAAGGAGGAGGAGGAGGAGGAGGAGGAGGATTGGGAGGACAGTAGGAGTAGAGTGATCGGAAAGGCGGAGGAAGTGAGGGGATGATGTTGAGGAGTATGGAGGAGATATGAGGTAGTAGGATGAGCAGTATTAGTAGGAGGTCGGCGTTAGGAGGAGGTCGATTCTAAGTCTTATGAGTAGTGAGTTCTTACTCTTATTTAGTATTAGAGGGGTGGGGGAGAAGCAGTGATGAGAGCAATATTATTAGGCGGTTTCATGTACGCGTTTTTGCTGCAGTTCATCTGGCGTAGGGAGTGATGCTGTGATGAGTGCTCATGTATATGATGGCTAGTGAGGCTGTGATGATTGGGAGTATGACGTAGTATGTAGAAGACGTCATGGAGTAGATATTCTTACTTCTTCCGTTACGTCTAGGTGTCGTGAGGATGATCCTATGAGGAGGAGGACAATGACGAGGACAAGGAGGAAGGATATGGACGATACCGAAGGGCGAGGGGAAGGAGGAGGAGAAGGAGGAAGAGGAGGAGGAGGAGGAGTAGGAAGGAGGCGGAGCAGGAGGAGGAGGGGGAGGAGGAGGAGGAGGAGGCGGAGGAGGAGGCCTCTTGAGGCTTGGGACGGCATGGTTGGCGCGCACTGCAGGTAGTACATATTGTATATTATAATGTAGAATTAACCACGTGAGATATGCGCCTTTCGGCCGGATGCAGACTTGCTTTGCCTTGCCTCCTTCTCCTCCTCCTCCTCCTCCTCCGCGTTCACGAAGTATGAATTCCAGAGAAAGGACAGGCCGGCGTTCTGTAAAGAGTGTACGGATGAAATGAAAAGCGGCGGCGAAAAATGGTGCACAACGTGCAGAGGGTGGGCATCGAAAGCAGAGGGTGATGACGCCGCGCGCCATGGTAGCGGTCGGAACGCGGATGCTGCTACCGACGACGGGCACGCGAAAACGGTTAGGACAATGTACTGCGCGAAGTGCAGCCATGTCAAAGCCAAGCAGAAGTCGCGGAAAGGCAACGCGAAGTGGAACGAGAGCGTCGGAACAGTGCGATGTTCGAGCAAGACGTGTCTGAAACTGTTTGAAGAGCAGGCGGAAATGTCGAATGCACAGAAGAAGCACAATGCTGCGGGGGAGAGGCTCTGTCGGAAATGCGCGGAGGAGCGGGAGAAGACGGTTACGCGGACGAATTGCGAGGCAGGGAATCGCAAACGGAAAGCGGAGGCGGACGCGAAGCCGCTGACGTGCGCGGCGTGCGGAGGAGCGTTCTCGAACACGACACATTTGAAGCACAACCAAGTAAAAGAACATCGAGCTGCGAAAGGAGCGAAAGTAGTGTGCGGAGGTTGCAAGGAACTCGGGTTCACAGCGCGCAGTTGCCAGGCGTATCAGTGCAGTGGCGCGTGCAAGAGAAGACTACCGAAGTCGGCGTTCGCCGTGAACCCAGCCCATGTCGCGCGCGATGCCAAAAAGGGCACCCTGAAATGCAAGACTTGCACATGATGCCCAATGCGTCGTTCGGTGAGTCGGAACTCGTTTGGGCCGTCTGGGGGGGGGGGGGGTCTCTTGGGGCCCGAGTGGAACGCCGTCGGGGGCACGCGCCCAGGGGGAAAATCATCTGTAACAGGCTGCGGTCGGGGGGTGGCGGAGGAGGGAGGGGGAGGAGGGGGGGGAGGGGGAGGGGGAGGGGGAGGAAAAGGAGGAGGAGGATGGAAGGGGAGGGGGATAAAGGGGAGGGGGGATGTGGGAAAACGAACGGAGCAGAGCAAAAGCGAGAGCTGGCCAGGGAGAGGAGGACAGACAGCGTTGTTCGGCGCGAGCCCTGGCTTCCCCCTTTCCTCTGGGGCTGCGGCCGCGCGCCGCTGGCGGGGTCGGAGCCGCGGTTTCCTCCCGCACTTTTCCTCCTCCCCCCCTCCTTCTTCTCCTCCGGTTTTTCCTCCTCCTCGTCCTCGTCATCCTCCTCCCCGTCTTGCTTCTCGTCCTTTTCCTTCTTCCCCTTCTCCTGCCATTCTTCCCCCTCCCCTTTTTTCTTCGTCGACCTTTTCTGGAGGTCTGGGTCTCGCCCTCTCTCTCTCTCTCTCTCTCTCTCTCTTTCTCTCTTTCCTGTCCTCCTTTCGGGGGCGGCCCTCCTCCCCCTCCTCTTTTTGAAATGCTATCGAGTGGCGCATGATCGTCTTCTTGTTTTTGAAGTTCAGTTGCGTGGACGCCAATCTGCTGTCCAACTCCTCGAGCGAGAATGGTTCAGGCTGTGCTGCCCGCACAGTGCCATTATATTTGATACATCCCCGCCTAGTCAGTCCAGGGTGAGGTTCCCCAAACAGCTGCTGCCTGTCTACCTGGCCCTTCGGCCTTCCTTGCTTCGTCGCTCTCTCTGCTCCGCATTCCTGTCCTCTTCCTGTTTTGTTTGCTTTGTTGTCGCACGGGTATGTGGCCCTGGCCATCACCTTATACATCCTTCTCCTCTGGCTGTGAGTTGGGATTTTGAGGGCGTCCACTCAGGGGCGCAGCCAATTGGACTGCAGGAGGCCTTCGTGTACGTGGGGCCGTTGCGCGGTCAAAAAATATATATCCTACTGGCCTTCGGCACATCCCGCCACCGTGCCTGCGTTGTGGGTATAAGGCCTCGTGGATGTTGGTTGCGATCTCGCGGTTGGCCTTTCGGGGGCTTCTGTGAGGCAGTTTTGGGGGCTTTTGGGGCCGTTTGGGGGCATCTTGGGGCCTCATTTGGGCCGCCCGGGGGCCTCCTGGGGCGTCGTAGGGGGCTCTTGGGGGCCCTTTGGTGCCTCTTTGGGGCCTCTTGGGGCCTCCTGAAGGCCTCCTGAAGCGGAAGACTCGAATTCTCACTTCGCGGTCCCCCTCTTGGGCACCTCTGGGGCCCGTATTGGGAACCTCTTGGGCCGTCTTCGGCGGCTCTTGGGCCGTCTTCGGGGCCTCTTGGGCCGTCTTGGGGCCGTCCTGGGGGCTTGGGCCGTCTTGGGGCGGTATTGGGGGCCTCTTGGGCCGTCGTGGAGCGTCGGAGTACCGAAAGGGCGAGAAGGCCAAAATCCTTTGAAAACCAAGGGAAAATGAATGATTTTGGCCTCTCGGCGGCCTTTTGGGAGGCTTTTGGAGGCCTCTTGTGGCGTCTTGGCGGCCTCTTGGGCCGTCTGGGGCGCATCTTGGGCATCTTGGGGCGTTCGTTTGGCGTCTCGGGACCCTCGTGAGCCGTCTTCGAGGCTCCTTAAGGCTTCCTTGGCCCGTCTTCAGGCCCTCTTGGGGCCGTCTTGGGGCCTCTCGGGGCCTTCGTGGCTCGTTTTGATCCCCTTGTGGGCACCAAAGAGCCCCGTGGTGCGCTCGTCTGCGGCCCGGGGGGGGGGGGTCAAATCGCCGGTTTGGGGCCCCTGGGGGGGGGGGGGTGAGGGGGGGGAACTATCTCACACGCCTAGAGACCCACAAGGGGTCGGCGGACTTTGCCCTGTTCCAGAACCTGGTTTAATCCGGATCATTGCCGCTGAATCCCGCTTAATCCGGGTTAAACCCGCTTAATCCGCGGCCTAAACCGGCGTAGTAGCCCCCCCCAATGGGGGTTAATCCTCCTCAGGCTTTTCGACGAAGACCTCCCAGTAGTTGTTTTCGAAAGGAGATGGAGCGGCAGGGGTGGGACGCGAGCGCGTGGTGCGATGGCGTGTGCTCCTACCAGGGCGAGTGCCCAGCGGAGCAGAGCGCCCCCGTGCTCTGCGGCGAGCAGTTCAAAAACTGCGCGGACGTCCGGGTGGTGGGGGGCGGAGCCACCAGGGGCCCCACGCCCGCACCAGCGCCCACTCCTGTCTCGGCTCCGACCGGCGCGCCGACCTCCTCGCCGACCGCGCCGTCAGGCAGCGCGTGCGTGCAGAATCTGAACTGCGCCGTGAACGACTGGTGCGCCGATTCCACCTACGCCGGCTGGTGTCCGCTGCACCCCGCGGGGGACTGCCCCTCGCCGCAGTGCGTCGCGAGCAGCCCCGCGCCGTCTCCAGAGCCAGAGCCGGGGCCCGTGCCAGAGACCGAGGGGAGCAGGCAGCTGGTCGCGTTCGTGGAGAATTGGTTGCCGTGCCCGAGCCTGGACAAGGTCCAGGGCTACGACAAGGTCATCGTCTCCTTCGCGGTCAGCTACGCGTGGAACCCTGTGAAGAACCAGTGCGATCAGAGCTGCACCATCGGAATGCCCGCCACGTGCGACAACCAGGCCAAGCCGGACCTGATCGCGGCGTGGCGGCAGGCGGGCACCAAGGTCTTGCTCTCGTTCGGCGGCGCGGGCATGGGCGGGAGCTGGGCGGGCGACGTGAACGACTGTTGGGAGCACTGCTTCGGGAGGGTGGACAGCGTGGTGAGCCGCCTGGTGGAGATAATCGACAGCCAGGGCTTCGACGGCGTAGATATCTAGCTGCCTGCGGCAAACCCCGCCGCCGCACCAGCGCAAAACCGGGCGTGGAAGAGGTTGAGTTTCAGAAACGCTCCAGTCCAGAAAGAGCGCTCAACTGGAGCGGGTCTTCTACAACCTCCTCCTCATCTTCGTCCTCCCTCCTGCTGTTCCTGCTTTTCCTCCTGTGCCTGTTCTTCCCTCTCCCCCGCCCGCCGTGGGGGCTTGCTGTTCTCTGGGGCCTCTCGAGGGCCTCTCGAGGGCCTCTTGGGGGCCCCTGGGGGGCCTCGGCCTCTGGGGATCTAGTACCTTGTGTGGGTATCTTGGAGGGCACTGCTCCCAAGGGCAGTGCAAGTTCCCTTTCCTGGGGCCCTCGAAGGGCCCTCTTGGAGGGCTTCTGGGGCCGTCTCAAGGGGGCTCCTGGTTGTTTGTAACTCTCTGAGACCATCTCGGGGCCCTTTCGGGGTGCCATTTCGGAGACGATCCTGCGGACCTCTTTTGCCGTCTTGGGTTTTCGGAACCCTGAAAGGGCGAGTGCGCTGACGTTCGTTTTCGCTTCTTGACGGCCTCCTGTGCGCGCTTTTGGAACCGTCTTGGGCCTTGTTGGGGTCCTTTGGGGGCCTCTTTGGGGTGCGTTGGGGGTCCGGGGCCTGAGCCTCTTGGGGATCTAGGGCCTCGTGGGGACATCTTGGAGGGAAATGCTCCCAATGGCAGTGAGAGTGCCCTGTCTTGGGGCCCTCTAGTGACTCTCTTAGGGGGCCTCTTGGGCCGTCTCAGGGGGACTCTTTGGCCTTTTTGCAACCCGCTGAGACAGTCTCGGGGCCCTTCTGGGGTGCCAATTCGGAGACGATCCCACGGACCTCCTGGGCCGTCTTGGGCTTTCGGAAGCCCGAAACAGCGAGTGCGCTGACACTCACTTTCCTTTGTTGACGGCCTCCTGGGCGCGCTCTTGGAGCCCTCTTGAGCCTTCCTGGGGACCTTTTGGGGCCTCTTTGGGGCATGTTGGGGGTCAAGGAAGGCCGTCTTGGATGGATGGGGCGTGCTCCCCAAGCCAATGCGAGATGGGGCCATTTTCGGTGCCAGTTAGGGCATCCTGGGGCGGTCTTGCCGGCCTCTTGGCCTCGTGGGCCGTCGTGGGTTTTTGAAAACTCGAAACAGCGACTATGCTCTTACGCGCCCCAGCGCGCCCATGGCACGGTGGCGGATCGACTACGAGTACGACCACTCGACACGTCCAGCCAGTTCCTGAGGGACTTGACCACGGGGCTTCGTACCGCGCTGCCTGCTGGGAAAATCATTTCCCACGCGCCCATGGATGGGGACATCGTCGCTGGGGCGCCGTACTTCCGCGTCCTCCAGGAAGTCGCTTCCATCGTCGACTACCTGTTGCCTCAGTACTACAACGGGCCGCTCAGGCCCGCGATCGACACCCAGCCCGCCATAGAGCACATGGGGCACCTGGTGAACGACATCTTCGGCGGCGACGCCAGCAAGGTCGTGTTTGGCTTCTGCATCTCCGACTGCTCTGGGACCGGCAGCAACGTGAACAGCGCCCAGGCCGCCTCCATCCTCCAGGACGTCGCCGCGGCGTTCCCCAGCTACGGTGGGGCCTTCCTGTGGGCCGCTTCCGACGATGCTGGCTGGTCCGAGCCAGTGCGGCAGGCGCTGGGCTCCGCGCCCAGCGTGGCGCCGACGCCCACGCCGGCGGTGCCAACGCCAGCGCCCACGGAGGCGCCCGCGACCCCGTCGCCCACGCCGGCGGCGCCAGCGCCCACGCCGGCGCCCACGGAGGCGCCAGCGACCCCGTCGCCCACGCCGGCGGCGCCGACGCCGACGCCGGCGCCCACGGAGGCGCCCGTGACCCCGTCGCCGACGCCGGCGGCGACGACGCCGACGCCGGCGCCCACGGAGGCGCCCGTGACCCCGTCGCCCACGCTGGCGGCGCCGGCGCCGACGCCAGCGCCCACGGAGGCGCCCACGACCTCCCCCACCGCGTCCGGCGGGCAGCCCAGCGTCTGCGAGGCTGCCGTGAGCCACCACGGCGAGGCCTGGGACTTCGCTGGGCCCTGCTCCGCGTGCCTGGCCGGGAACAACGTCTGCTACGACGACCCCGAGCATAGTTCTCAGAGCCTCTGCTCGCGGTGGCCCGCGAACGTATGGTGCGGGGGGGCGTCGCTCGTGGAGTCTCGCCGCGGCAGGCGCAGGCCGCGCGCCTTCTTGGGCACGGCGCTGCTCCAGACCGTGTGTCCTCTGTCGCGCGCCTCGCCCGGCGAGGGGCTCCAGGCTTGAGAGCCCGGCCGTCTTTTGCTTGAGGGGGGACAGAGGAGCCCCTCTCCGAAACGTCGCTTCGCAGTTGCCGCCCACCAGTGCCGGCATGAGCGTCGCGGCGCACCCGTCGTCGCCCTCTGCATGCAGCGTTTTGGCGGCGCTCTCGAGACAGGGCCCGCCCCCAGGCTGGCGCCCGTGCGATCGGGGCCCTCCGTCGTCTTTGAGGACGAAGGCAGCAAGAACAGAGCGAGCCAGAAAGAAACGATGGGAGGCGAAGGCGCAACAGCGTGGGCGCGATCTGGAGCAACAGCGGCTTGTTGACGCCAGTAGTATATCCCCGTCAGCCCATCCAAAAGCAGTGCCCAGGCAAGCCGTGGGGAGATCGGACGTGCGTCAAGTTTTGAAGCGTATGTAGCGCAAGGCACTAGGGCCAAAAGGATGGATCGTAAATGCTTCACGTACCCCCACCAGCCCATATAGAAACGATCCCCAGTCGTTTGCCATGATCTGTGCAATCATGTGACCGCATCAAGCAATTAAGAACCCCCCCCTTCTCCGGCGAAAGTATAACGCACCTGGCACCCCAGAAGCGTTACCGTGGCACCTTGCACCTTTATGTGAACGCAGACGAGTCTGCTCCCCGAAACAAGCAAACCGCCTGAGACATTCTCGCAATATGGTCTCCTGGAAGTTCTGAAACAAGCGCCTCGCATGAGACATCCCCAGGAACTGCTCTGGACGCAGACGAGTCTGCGTCAGTTGGTCGGTCTGGGCGAGAACTGGAGTGGCCGCGCGTCTTCCCAGCGCTCGGCCTTCCGAGCAGGGGTCCTCTTCCTCTTCCTCTTCGCCCTTTTCAGGCGTCCTCCTCCTATTCCTCATCAGGGGTCCTCCTCTTTCCCCTCCTCCTCCCCCCCGTAGCCATTTTGGCTCTTATTCGCCATTACGGATCAAGCCGAGGGCCAAGGCCTCAGTCAAGAGGCCTTGGTCCAGCTAAACAGAAAAAATCCTCCTCCTCCTCCTCGAGATTCCCTTACGGCACGGCACCAACACGAACAACGGCAATAAAACCAGCAACGATAATGATATCTAGAACAACAAGGCCAATCACAGCAGCACTAGCAACAACATCAACATCAAAATCACCAACAACACCGCCAACACCAACAATAACAACATTAAGTCCCACGCAAGGGAGAGCCCAGCTTTGAAAAGGAACCGTCCGTACCTACGATGGGGGGCGAATCATTTTGACGGTGCGGGTGCTAAGATAACGCCCCGTTCGTGGCGGGGACGATATCTTCGGATGCACACTACCCCAAACGACGGCCAGGAAACAACATTTTTTCAATCGGGGTAGTACTAAGACTTGTATGTGACAAGTATGATGAAGAAAATGACAAAAAAGATGGAGGGAGGAAAGAAGCAGGGGAGCCCGTCAGTTTTCGAACTTGTGCTCTTATTATTATCCTTACTTTTTTTCGTATTCTTATTACTACTATTCGTCTTATTCTTAGCTGTTCTATTAGTATTATCGGTCCTATTGTACTTCTAGTCTTTTTTGACAAGCTGTCGTAGTTATTTTATGCGGGTGTGGTGCTAAGATAACGCGCCGTGCGTGGCGAGGGCGATATCCTTGGATGAACTACCCCACACGACGGCCGGGAACAAACACTTTCTCAACAGGGGTGGTAATACAAACCATATAGGACAAGGATGCTTCAGAGAATGATAAACAGCCTGCATTCTTATTCGGAATCTTTTTTTAAAATACTTTCTCTTTTGTTAATTATATTTCTAATTCTGATTATTGTTTTATTTTTACTATACGTATTCTTATCATTATTTTTGTTAGTATTATTCGGATTCGGATTCTGACTCATATTATTACAATGCTTACTTTTACTTCTTACTCATATTCTTACTACTATTATTCTTACGCTCGCTCTTATCCTTATGCTTATCCTCCTTATCCGTATACTTAGCATGATCATTATTATTATTATCATTATTATTTTCATTAGTATGCGGATTATGATTCACATCTTTATTATCACTATTGTTCCCAACCATCCTGTGGTGTTGGGTCCTCGTTTTGAAGAGACAGCGCCCCGCGTCCACTCCTCCCGCTGCCCCCTTCCTCCTCTTCATCCCTGCGTTTCACCCACCGCTTCGTGGCCCCATAGGGAGCTCCACCGAAGGCCCCACTGGCAGGGTTCGCATGGCGGCCTCGGGCCATTTCGGCACACCCCTCACGAAGATCGTGGCCCCATAGGGAGCTCCACCGAAGGCTCCAGTGGCAGGGTTCGCATGGCGGCCTCGGGCCATTTCGGCACACCCCTCACGAGGATCGTGGCCCCATAGGGAGCTCCACCGAAGGCTGCAGTGGCAGGGTTCGCATGGCGGCCTCGGGCCATTTCGGCACACCCCTCACGAGGATCGTGGCCCCATAGGGAGCCCCGCCGAAGGCGCCAGTGGCAGGGTTCGCATGGCGGCCTCGGGCCATTTCGGCACACCCCTCACGAGGATCGTGGCCACATAGGGAGCTCCACCGAAGGCCACCAATGGCAGGGTTCGCATGGCGGCCTCGGGCCATTTCGGCACACCCCTCACGAGGATCGTGGCCCCATAGGGAGCTCCACCGAAGGCCCCAAGGCAGGGTTCGCATGGCGGCCTCGGGCCATTTCGGCACACCCCTCACGAGGATCGTGGCCCCATAGGGAGCTCCACCGAAGGCGCCAGTGGCAGGGTTCGCATGGCGGCCTCGGGCCATTTCGGCACACCCCTCACGAGGATCGTGGCCCCATAGGGAGCTCCACTGAAGGCGCCAGTGGCAGGGTTCGCATGGCGGCCTCGGGCCATTTCGGCACACCCCTCACGAGGATCGTGGCCCCATAGGGAGCTCCACCGAAGGCCCCAGTGGCAGGGTTCGCATGGCGGCCTCGGGCCATTTCGGCACACCCCTCACGAGGATCGTGGCCCCATAGGGAGCTCCACCGAAGGCGCCAGTGGCAGGGGTCGCATGGCGGCCTCGGGCCATTTCGGCACACCCCTCACGAGGATCGTGGCCCCATAGGGAGCTCCACCGAAGGCGCCAGTGGCAGGGTTCGCATGGCGGCCTCGGGCCATTTCGGCACACCCCTCACGAGGATCGTGGCCCCATAGGGAGCTCCACCGAAGGCGCCAGTTCGCATGGCGGCCTCGGGCCATTTCGGCATACCCCAGCTCCACCGAAGGCCCCCAGCAGTTCGCATGGCGGCCTCGGGCCCGCACACCCCTCACGAGGATCGTGGCCCCATAGGGAGCTCCACCGAAGGCGCCAGTGGCAGGGTTCGCATGGCGGCCTCGGGCCATTTCGGCACACCCCTCACGAGGATCGTGGCCCCATAGGGAGCTCCACCGAAGGCGCCAGTGGCAGGGTTCGCATGGCGGCCTCGGGCCATTTCGGCACACCCCTCACGAGGATCGTGGCCCTATGGGGAGCTCCACCGAAGGCCCCAGTGGCAGGGTTCGCATGGCGGCCTCGGGCCATTTCGGCTCACGAGGACCGTGGCCCCACTGGAGCTCCACCGAAGGCGCCAGTGGCAGGGTTCGCATGGCGGCCCCGGGCCATAGCGGCACATCCCTCACGAGGATCGTGGCCCCATAGTTGCGCTGCTTCAACAACCGCGCATGGGCGTCGTACTCCGCCTTGTCGACGTGCAACGCCACCTCCTCCCTCATGGCTCTCAAGGCCTTCTCCTGCTTCTGCTCCTCGGTGAGAGGGACGCCGTCCTTGTCGTCGTCGGCGCCCGCGAAGACGGCCACGAACGTGTCCCTGAGCATGTCGGGCTCCGGCGGGAAGCCGTGGCCACATAGGGAGCGCAGGCGAAGATGGCATTCACAATTGCGGCATTCACAACTGCATATGGTTGGGTCCTTCGCCAGGATAATTATTATTTTTCGGGTTCTGATTCTGATTCTTCTTCTTCTTCTTCTTATTGCTTTTTGTCATTATTAAATTGTCCCAACCATCCTGTGGTGCTGGGTTCTCGTTTTGAAGAGACAGCGCCCCGCGTTCCTTCCTCCTCCCGCTGCCCCCTCCCTCCTTTTCGCATCATCGTCATCATCATCATTATCAACATCAAAATAATTATCATAATCATCACAATCATCATCACCATCACCATCACCATCACCATCATCATCAGCATCAGCATCAGCATCAGCATCATCGCCATCGCCATCGCCATCGTCATCATCATCATCATCATCATCATCATCATCATCATCATCATTCTCGGCACCGCCCCATTTTGGTACACCCCATTTTGGCACCTCTCACAAGCATCGTGGTCCCATAGGAGCTCCACAGAAGGCGCCAGTAGCAAAGTTCGCATGGCGGCCTCGGGCCATTTCGGCACACCCCTCACGAGGATCGTGGTCCCATAGGAGCTCCACAGAAGGCGCCAGCAACAAAGTTCGCATGGCGGCCTCGGGCCATTTCGGCACACCCCTCACGAGGATCGTGGTCCCATAGGAGCTCCACAGAAGGCGCCGGTAGCAAAGTTCGCATGGCGGCCTCGGGCCATTTCGGCACACCCCTCACGAGGATCGTGGCCCCATAGGAGCTCCACCGAAGGCGCCAGTGGCAAAGTTCGCATGGCGGCCTCGGGCCATGTCGGCACACCCCTCACGAGGATCGTGGCCCCATAGGTGCTCAACCGAAGGCGCCAGTAGCAGGGTTCGCATGGCGGCCTCGGGCCATTTCGGCACACCTCGCGAGGATCGTGGCCCCACAGGGAACTCCACCGAAGGCGCCAGTGGCAGGGTTCACACGGCGGCCTCGGGCCATTTCGGCACACCCCTCACGAGGATCGTGGCCCCATAGGGAGCTCCACCGAAGGCGCCAGTGGCAGGGTTCGCACGGCGGCCTCGGGCCATTTCGGCACACCCCTCACGAGGATCGTGGCCCCATAGGAGCTCCACCGAAGGCGCCAGTGGCAAAGTTCGCATGGCGGCCTCGGGCCATGTCGGCACACCCCTCACGAGGATCGTGGCCCCATAGGTGCTCAACCGAAGGCGCCAGTAGCAGGGTTCGCATGGCGGCCTCGGGCCATTTCGGCACACCTCTCGCGAGGATCGTGGCCCCACAGGGAACTCCACCGAAGGCGCCAGTGGCAGGGTTCACACGGCGGCCTCGGGCCATTTCGGCACACCCCTCACGAGGATCGTGGCCCCATAGGGAGCTCCACCGAAGGCGCCAGTGGCAGGGTTCGCACGGCGGCCTCGGGCCATTTCGGCACACCCCTCACGAGGATTGTGGCCCCATAGGAGCTCCACCGAAGGTGCCAGTGGCAGTCTGCCTCATGGCTCTCAGAACCCGTTCCTGCTTCTGCTCCTCGGTCAAGGGGGCGCCGTCCTCGTCGTCGTCGGCGCCCGCGAAGACGGCCACGACCGTGTTTCTGAGCATGTCTGGCCCCGGCGGGAAGCTGTGGCCACAGGGAGCGCCGGCGAAGATGGTATTCACAATTTCGGTATTCACAGCTGCGTATGGTTGTGTCCTTCGCCAGGCTAATGTTTTTTAGGTAGGGAGCCCGCGAAGACTGTGAACACGCAGTCGTTAAATTATTTCCGAACCACCCTGTGGTGTTGGGTCCTCGTTTGAAGAGACAGCGCCCCGCGTTCCTCTCCTTTCCTCTCCTCTCCTCGCCTCTCCTCTCTCCTCCTCCTCCTCCTCCTCCTCTTCCTCCTCCTCCTCCTCCTCCTCTTCCTCTTCCCCTCCCATCACCATCATCATCATCATCATCATCATCATCATCATCATCATCATCATCATTATCATCATCATCATCCCCTCCCTCTCCCTACACCATCGTCACCGTCATCACCGTCACCCACCATCCATCCGCATCATCATCTGCAGCATCATCCTCATCCACATCCTCTTCATCATCGTCATTATCGTCGTCCCCACCGCCCATGTCGTCACACCCCTCACGCGTTTCGTGGGCCCACAGGGAACTTCACCGAAGGCCACACTGGCGGTGTTCGCATGCGTCTCCCCCACCCAGGACAGCGTTCCGTGGCCCCATAGGGAGCTCCACCGAAGGCCCCACTGAAGGTGTTCGCATGCGCCCCCCCCGCCCAGGACAACGTTTCGTGGCCCGATAGGGAGGTCCTCCGAAGGCCCCACTGGGGGTGTTCGCGTGCGTCTCCCCCACCCAGGACAGCGTTTCGTGGCCCCATAGGGAGCTCCACCGAAAGCCTATGCGTCTCCCCCACCCAAAACAGCGTTTCGTGGCCCCATAAAGGGGTCCACCGAAGGCCCACTGGGGGTGTTCGCATGCGTCTCCCCCGCCCAGGACAGCGCTTCGTGGTCCCATTGTGAGCTTCACCGAAGTCCCCAGTAGGGGTGTTCGCATGCGTCCCCCCCACCCAGGACACCACTTCAGGGCCCCAGGGACCTTCACCGAAGGCTTCAATCGGGGTGTTCGCATGCGTCCCCCCCGCCCAGGACCGCGTTTCGTGGCCCCATAAGGAGCTCCACCGAAAGCCCCACTGGGGGTGTTAGCATGCGCCCCCCCACCCAGGACAGCGTTTCGTGGCCCCATACGGAGCTCCACCGAACGCCCCACCGAGGGTGTTCGCATGCACCCCCCCCGCCCAGGACAGCGCTTCGTGGCCCCATAGGGAACTCCACCGAAGGCCCCACTGAAGATGTTCGCATGCGTCCCCCCCACCCAGGACACCGCTTCGTGGCCCCATAGGGAGCTCCACCGAAAGCCTCACTGAAGGTGTTCGCATGCGTCTCCCCCACCCAAGACAGCGTTTCGTGGCCCCATGAAGGGGGGTCCACCGAAGGCCCCACTGGGGGTGTTCGCGTGCGTCCCCCCCACCCAGGACAGCGCTTCGTGGCCCCATAGGGAGCTCCACCGAAGGCCCCACTGGGGGTGTTCGCATGCGTCCCCCTGCCTAGGACAGCGTTTCGTGGTCCCATGTTGAGCTTCGCCAACGGCGCCAGTAGGGGTGTTCGCATGCGTCTCCCCCACCCAGGACAGTATTCCGCGGCCTCAGGGAACTTCACCGAAGGCTTCGATCGGGGTGTTCGCATGCGTCTCCCCCACAGCGTTTCGTGGCTCCATAAGGAGCTCCACCGAACGTCCCAATGGGGGTGTTCGCATGCGCCCCCGCCGCCCAGGACAGCGTTTCGTGGCCCCATAGGGGGGTCCACCGAAGGCCTCGCTAAGGGTGTTTGCATGCGTCCCCCCACCCACCCAGGACAGCGCTTCGTGCCCCCATAAGGAGCTCCACCGAAGGCCAGAATCCGGGTGTTCGCATGCGTCTCCCCCGCCCAGGACAACGCTTCGTGGCCCCATAGGGAGCTCCACCGAAGGCCCCAGTGGCACAGTTCGCATGCGTCCTCACCGTCCACCGCAGGTCCATTTCGGCACGCCCCTCACACGG
>CAUYUJ010008870.1:15000-37600 GCA_963575745.1 Prorocentrum cordatum | reverse complement strand
CTCCTCCTCCTCCTCGTCCTCCTCCTCCTTCAACTCCTCCTCCTTCTCCTCTTCATCCTTCTCCTCCTCCCCCTCCTCGGTTCTGGGGTGTTTTCGACCATCTGCGTCGCTTCTTGGAAGCTGTTCCGCCTCCGGATGTCTTCAAGCAACTGCGCTTCGGTCGGGCATGTCCTCCTGCGCGCGAATGTTGGGAAGAAGATGCAGGGTAGTACACGAAATACCCAGAGATGGTCAAAAGAGCACGAGACATGGTCCCCGGACTATGTTCTGCCATTCTTCCTCCTCCTCCTCCTCATTCCTCATCCTCCTACTCTTCCTTCCTCCTCCTCGTTCCTCCTGCGGTGGGCAATACTCTTCTACGTTCGCTCGTTCTTCCTCCTCTCCTCTTTCTCCTCCTCCTCCTCCTCCTCCTCCTCCTCCTCTTCCTCCTCATCCTCCTCCTCCTCTTCCTCTCGTGGAGGGACGTGCCCCACGTGAAGCTGCGCCTCGTCGAGAGCGCTCCCAGGGCGCCCGAGCCGTCCCGCTCGGCCGCCCGGCCGGAGTCCCGAGCGACGGAGCGAACACCTGGCACACACACACGCACGCACACACACACAGACACACGCACAGACACACCCAGACACACACAGACACAGACACACACAGAGACACACACACACACAGACACACACACAGACACAGACACAGACACAGACACAGACACACACACACACACACACACACACACACACACACACACACACACACGCACGCACGCACGCACGCACGCACGCACGCACGCACGCCACACAAACACACACACACACACACACACACCACACCACACCACACACACACACACACACACACACACGCACACACGCACACACGCACGCACACACACAGACACACCCACACACGCACACACACGACACAAAAATCCTCCAGGCTCAGAAGGAGCCCAACTGGTCAAAGAACGCAACGCCACGCAAGAGGACGAAACGCCATGCACATAAACCGTTGTCGCCCCGCGCGGGGCCCCCCTGCGCCAGGGGCGGCGGCGCCGGAGGCGCCGCCCGGGGGGGCCAGCGCGGATCCAAGAAGTCCGCGCGGAGCGCCAAAAGCTTATGCACCAAAGCAGCTACCGAAAGAGAGGGGGGGGAACTCAGAAGACAGGCGGCAGGGGAAGGTGGACTAACGTGATGCGCCGTGCTCTCTTCTGCGGCTTCCGCGGGCCCCCGCTGGCAGGGCCGCCACCGATGTGCTCCCGCGGCACTCCCGCGATGCTGCCGACCTCGGGCGAGGAGGGCCACCTCTCGAAGACAGGGCCTCCCCCTGGCATCGCTCGGACGTCCATTCCCTGTGTTTTTGCTCGGTTTCGTGCGCATTTTTTCGCCAAATGATCAAGGATGCTCTTCGATCGCCCTCGCCGAGAAAAAATGCACACGTCCGAGCGATGCCAGGCCCTGGCAAGCCGACGTCGTGGAAAGGCACACCAGGCAAGCCGAAGAGGGGGGCCCAGGCAGGGCTGGGAGAGCACATCCTGACCCGAGGCACGTGCGCGGACGTCTTGAAGCAATGGCAAGACTGCACATGTAGAGGCCTCCCAGATGGGGTCGGGGTAGATGAGGTCGAAGGATGCCGCCGCATCGCCGATGCATCGCCGATGCATCGGCGATGCATCGGCGATGGATTGGCGATGCACCGGCGATGCATTGGCGCCGTCAGCGTGGCGAGAGTCGGGCTCCGCATCGAGCCGCATCGCCGATGCAGCGGCGATGCGGCGCGATCCGTCGAACCCACCTGCTCGGACCCCACCTGGGAGGCCTGGAGCATGGGCCGTGCAATCTCAGAGATTCCCTGGCCCCAGCCATGGTACAGTGGAGGTCAGTCCACTAGAAGCCTTCCACAAGAAACCCAACCCTGAGACTCCGGGGAGTCCACGATTTTTCGGTGCGGGACGACCTTTCCACAGCAAAACCATCGAGACCCAAGAAACCCAGGGCAGCCTGGAGGCAAGCAGGGTGCTTCTTGGCATGGGCCCCCACTGTAGCCGCACACCCCCAGTCCGCAGCAGCCTCGCGAGCATCCGAGCACAACAGTGTCGTGGGAGCCAGACAGCGGCTGCGCGCAGGAGCGAAGCCCCTGAGCAAGAGCGATCTCTTGAGGAGCAACGATAGGGGGGGACTGGCACAGGTGGGGAGACATCGACCTGGCATCGGCGATGCATCGCCGAGAGATCGGCGATGGGCCTCCGATCGTGCATCCGCACGCTGCTGGGCAGGTTGGGGCCATCGGGCCCCCATCGGCGATCAAGGGGCGATTGTGGGTCGATGCATCCCCCCCCTGTGCCTACCCCGCCCCCCCCTATCTCGGGAGCGGCCAAGACGAGGGGGGTGTCCAAGAGGGGGGGGGGTGCAAATCATGACCGGCGGCACGTGCGCGGCCGCGCGGGGGGGCCAGGGACGCCATGGAGCAAGAAGAGGCGCCCTGAAATCTGGGGAAATATCATGGCCCCCGCCATGATATCCACCCCCCCCTACCAGGGGGACGTAAGACCCGGGTACAGGGGACTCGGAAATGCCCGACGAGGTCGTCAAAAAAATGACGAGGCCGAGCCTGCATTTTGACGAGGCCTCCCGCTGCAGACATCCCACGAAACCCCTCCTCGTCAAAATCCGAGGCGCGGTCGTCAAAAAACGATGGCGAACCCGAGTCCTGGCAAACCCGGGTCTTACGCTCCCCCGACCCTAGTCATCCCCCCCCTCTTTTCCCCCCCTGTCGCCGCCCCCGAGCTTTGAGAGATGAGGGGGAGGAGGAGGAGGAGGATGAAAGATGAGGGGGAGGAGGAGGAGGAGGAGGAGGAGGAGGAGGAGGAGCAGGAGGAGGAGGAGGAGGAGGAGGAGGAGGAGGAGGAGGAGGAGGACAGATGAGGAGGAGGAGGAGGAGGAGGAGGAGGAGGAGGAGGAGGAGGAGGAGGAGGAGGAGGAGCTTTGAGAGTGCGCGGCTCCGGGGGTGCCGCTGGGGAGCCACACAGACGTCCGAGCGCGCAGGCCAGTGCTGGCGGGACCCCTGCGGGCCCGCACCGAAGGGGCCACTGCGGCGAAGGGTCACTCCGAAGGGGGCCCAGGGAGCACGCACAGCTAAGAATACACACACAAACCCCAGGGTCCCCCATGTTTTCAAGCATTCTCTTGATGCTCGCCTCCCCCTCCACTTCCCATGCCGTCCCCTATTTTCCTGGAAGTCGACGTCTCATGGTGTCTGTGTGATTTCCCCTCCTGGCACTCTTTCGCGTAGCCGACGGAACAAAAAAAAAACCACGACCGGGACCCTCGAGCCGGCTTGATGGGGACCTGTGAGAGGGCCCAGGCGGCCCGACAAGGGCGAGGATGCCCGCCAGGATGCTGCTCACGGTCACGGTCACGGACCACGGGCGTAAAGAGTTCGGAAGCGCCCAAGCCATCCAACGCGAACCCCGGCTGCCCCGAACTTGACCTACGTCTCGCCTGTACGGCCGCGCGCGCGCTAGAGCGCGCCCGCCAGGCCAGAAGCGCTTTGCGCGGGAGCAGCAGGGGCATCTCGCGTCACTGCCGCGCCCACGCGTCGCTCAATTCTGAAGGTGGAGGGCTCTGCCCGTCCCTCCTCCTGCTCCTGCTCCTGCTCCTGCTCCCGCTCCCGCTCCTGCTCCTGCTCCTGCTCCTGCTCCTCCTCCTCCTCCTCCTCCTCCTCCTCCTCCTCCTCCTCCTCCTCCTCCTGCTCCTCCTCCTCCTCCTCCTCCTCCTGCTCCTCCTCCTCCTCCTCCTCCTCCAGGCCTCCTCCTCCCCCTCCTCCCCCTCCTTCCTGCCTTTTCCTTCTCCTCAGGCCGTCTGGTCTCAAAAGTTTGCTGTATGGTGGGCCCACCTTTATAACCGTTGATTTGATGCCGGCGTTGGGCTTCGGAGAGAGGCTGAGGCTGAGAGCGAAGCACCCGCCATCTGGCCTCCCTTGACGCATTTTCTTGCCTGACCCTCTCTCTCTTCCTCGCTATCTCTATCTCTCTCTCTCTCTCTCTCTCTTTCTCTCTCTCTCTCTCTCTCTGCAGTTTCACCCTTTCCTGTTCTCGGACACTCACCCTCAGAGCCAGGCCAGTCCAGCTTCCAGCTTCCAGCTAGCTCCTTCTCAACCACCTCGTTCTCATCCTTCTCCGCTCCCTCCTCCTCCTCTGTCCTCCTCCTCCTCCTCCTCCTCCACATCCTCCTCCTCCTCCCTTCTCCTCCCATTCCTCCTCCTCCCCCTCCTCCTTCTCCTCCTCCTCCTCGTCGTCCTCCTCCTCCTCCTCCTCCTCCTCCTCCTCCTCCTCCTCCTTCTCCTCCCTCTCTCCCTGGTAAACAACTCATCCTCGTCGCACCGCCAGACGCGCCGACAGGGTGGGCAGACAATTTATCTTGAGACGCCCAGCTTGCAATTTCCACCAACTGCTGAGAATGAGGGAACATCGCCTGCAAACTGTAGACCTCGCTGTAGCCCAGAGCCCCTTAGTCTAAACCGCTTACAAAAGCTGTATGGATGGAAAGCGGGTGGTCTTCAAGACGTGGCTCTAGCCTCAGCGCCGCGCAAGTTCGTGTGTAAAGTATATAGCAGCTGTCCGAATGAAGGGTGGGTGACTGTATCTTGTAAAATGCGACTCCCGATTTGGCGCTGCGAACAGTCGTGGTAACGTCTGATGTAACGTACGCGGGCGAAAGACAGCTCCTTTTCAACATGAGGCTCTAGCTTGACAGTTGTGCGATAGTGAGAAGGACGGAGGGCGAACCATTTCCAACCTGTGCTCTCGCTGGAGACTTGACTTCCTCACGAGTCGCTCGTGGCAGTTCCTCGAGGTGCTTGCGACCGCCAGCTGGAAGCCGTGCAACACCTGCACTGGTGGAGGGGTCGACGTTCCAACACGGGGCTCTCGCTGGACGTATCCGGGAACTGGATGGCCCTTCCTGGCGAAGGATCACGCGCCTCGGAGCCCCTTACACACCTTGCAAGCGGAGGCGCAGTAGCAGGCCCACTGCGCCTTGGTCTGCTCAGCGGACGCTTCGGCGCTGCCTGGAGTGAACCAGCACACTGCACGGACTTCTGGCAGGGAGCCCGGGGACGGGAGCACGCATTGCAACATTGTTGGGGCACCGAGGGTATACTCTGAAACACCCTCTTTTCCTCTTCCTCCTTCTCCTCCTCGTCATCATCACCACCACCATCATCATCATCATCATCAGCATCAGCACCAACATTGTCGTCATCGTCATCGTCATCATCATCCTCATCATCATCATCATCATCATCATCATCATCATCATCATCATCATCACCATCACCAGCAGCAACATCGTCATCGTCATCATCCTCATCAGCATCATCATCGACATCGTCAGCAAGTTTATGATGGTGACCATCAGCATCATCAACATCATCAAAGTTTTCTTCATCATGATCAGCATCAGCATTATCATCTCCATCATCAGCATCATCGGCAGCATCATCGTCACCGTCGTCGTCTTCATCGTCGTCGTCATCGTCACCATCACTATCCTACTGCTTCTCCTCCTTCTACTCATTCATTACACTGCTTCTTTCTCCTCCTCACACCTACATCCTGCTTCTCCTCTCCTACCTCCTCCTCCTCCTCCTCCTCCTCCTCATCATCATCATCCTCCTCATCATCATCCTCCCACTCCTCCCCGCTCCTCCTCCTCCTCCTCCTCCTCCTCCTCCTTGTCCTGCACCTCTTCCTCCTGCTCCTCCTCCTCCTTCTTCCCCTCCTCCTCCTCCTCCTCCTCCTCCTCCTCCCCCTCCTCCTCCTCCATTATCCTCGACCTCCTCAACGTCCTCCTCCTGCTCCTCCTCCTCCTCCTCCTCCTCCTCCTCCTCCTCCTCCTCCTCCTCCTCCCCCTCTGCCTCTCAGCGCGGTCGCCGGCGTCGCCGGGGCGCTGGCGTCTGCCCTTCTCGCGGCCCTGGAGGGCGGAGAGGGGCGGGGTGCTCAAGGACGCTTCGGCGTGCGGGCCCAGCACGGCGTGCACAAAGACAAAGTTTTGAGGAGGGGGAGGAGGAGGAGAGAGGAGAGAGGAGAGAGGAGGAGGAGGAGGGGAGGAGGAGGAAGAGGAGAGGAGGAGGAGGAGGAGGAGGAGGAGGAGCAGGAGTGAGAAAGACAATGTCTGTGTCGGGAGGAAAGGGTTGGGAAGACACTGGGCCCGGCTGTGCAGGAAGTGCCCTCCACATAATACGTGGTACTATTCGGGGGCGAGCGAGGGGGGAAGTGAGAAGGAACAGGCCTTCTCAGAAGGCTCGGAAGTCCGCCAGGTTTCTGGGAAGTTTACTGAGCCTTCCATGAAGACAGAGAAAATGTCTCAGAAGGCGCGAGGGCTTCTGAGAAGTTCCGCCGCCTTCTGAGAAGGCCAAGACGCGGTTATTTCTCCCGACCCCATTCTCCCAACCCGATCATTGTCTTTGCGACAGCAGGGAACGCAGCCACGTGTAGAGCCCAGGTGCCTTCAGCCTCAAGCCAGAGGGCCCCCCCCCCCCCGACGCTTTTCACCCCCTCCAGACCGAGGGCGGGGAAGGCAGCCGCAGGCGGCTGGCAGTGGACGTCGGACCCCGGTGGCCAACGAGGAAGAGAGAATCCCCCGGCCGTCAGCACCTCCTTCCACCGACACTCTGAAACCGCCTGCCCAGCTGGGGAGCTCCCGAACGAAGTGAACCCCACCCTCCCCCTCAGAAGTCGTGGGGGGTAGGGGTAGGGTTCGCATGTGGCCCCCTAGTGGACCTGACCATGGAGAGTGCAGTCAACCCGTATCGTAAGGATGCGCGGTAAGGACGTGAAGACCATGGAGGGCCACGTGGAAGTTTTTCGGACGAGGTTGGCCAGCGAGAGTCGCTGAGGACGGGACGACGGGGCAAGGATGCAAGGGAGTAATCTTGGGAAGGTTGCCCACCCTTGCTATGTGGATCGACTGTAGGACGGAGGAGAGGGAGGAGGGGATGGTAAGGAGAGGGAGGAGGAGGCGGAGCGGGGGGGGGGGGGGGCGGAGGAAGGTTCTGTCATGTGCTTTCGAGGCCTGCAGACGGCGCTACGACCTTCTAGGGTAGCAGCAGGAAGATGAGGCCGAAGCTGGAGCTGCGGAGGAGAGGGGAAGAGAGGAGGAGGAGGAGGCGGAGGACCAGTGCAAACCCAAGACCCATTTACGAGATTGCAAACACACCTCCATCCAATGTATTTCTTCACAGACTCTTACGGAGGAGGAAACTGTAAAGAAAAGGAAGGAGGAAGAAGAAGAGGAGGAAGTTGAAGCTTACGGGGATGGAGAAGGGCCAGGAACGGAGAAGGGGGTTCGGGGCTGATGGGGAGGGAGAAGGCGCACGAGGACGCAGGTACTATGGAGGGAGAGGTGGTGGAGGTTCGAAATTTGATGATGAGGTCCAGGGCTGAGGGCAAAGGTGGGGGAAGGATGATAAGGAGCTCTCCCCTCCCTTCCCCCCCCCTCCCCACTCCGCCCCCTCCACAACTACACAATATGAATACTACAATCCTCTTTCCCCTGGTGACGTCCGGAAGACATCCCCCTCCGCGTACTGTTTTTTACACAAAGGATGCCCGGGAGTTGGGGTGTCGCTTGGTTGCTTGTTATCTTGTTTTCCAAATGCTGCACCCGCTGAATCGCTGGCCTCAATTTCGGGCTTCCGCTCGTTCCGCATCGTGCTCCCGCTGCAACGTTTGCCTCATGTCTGCGCTTCCGCTCGTTCCGAATAGTGCTCGCGCTGCAGCGCCGCCTCATTTCCGCGCTTCCGCTCGTTCCGAATCGTGCTCCCGCTGCCGCGTTGGCGTCATTGTTTCCAGTGCCATGCCACGGCATGCAATGCAATGCTATGTGGTGTTCCGCTGCGCGATGCCATAACTTCAGCTGCAATGCTAAGATATGCAATGCTAGACTACGCAATACGCTTTGATCTTCAACGCCATGCTATGCCATGTTCTGTTCTGTGCCGCTGTGCGATGCCATTATTTGCGTTGCAACGCTTTGCGATGCAATCCTCCACGACGCAATGCCACGCCATGCCCTGACATACTGCGCTCTGTCGTGCTCTTCTACGCCCTGCCACGCCGTGCTCCGCGATGCATCGCGCACCCTCTCGGGATCGTTGCCCCGGTCGACGTCCGACTGTGCGAACAGAGAGGAGATCTACGGCATGGCAGGGGATGGGAGGGACGGGTAGGACGTCAGATATGACGCGAGCACGCCTACTCCAGATTTCGTAATAAAGGGAGGGGGGTCTCATTTCGGGGGGGGTCTCTTCCAGGCCATCTTGGAGGGCCTGGGGGGGTCTGGGGACGATGTTTTGGAGGGTTCTCCCACGGGGGGGGGTCTAAAACTTCTCGTCTGGGAGGGTTGAGGCCCCCTCCCTTTTATTACGAAATCTGGAGTAGCTTGTCCCTGCCCCCTCACCCCTCCCCGCCCTCTCGGACGGGGGCCGCCCTGGGCCCTGCGCGACACCCTGCAGAGGTCGCGGCCCCTTCCCCGGGACTCGTCTCTCCTCCTGGACTGCTCTTGGTGACGGCCCAGCAGGAGAGCCCAGCATCGAATCGACGAGTCGGAGCGGCGATCGAACAAAGTCGGATCGGCAGAAATCGGCAGCCAAGTCGGGATGACTGGCCATCGCTCGGACGTCCCTTTCCTGTGCTTTTTTTCGGTTCCGTGCGTGGATTTTTTGCCCAATGATCAAGGATGCTCCTCGATGGTCCTCGCCGAAGGAAAAATGCACACGTCCGAGCGATGTCGGGATGAGAGTCGGACCGGTGAAACTCGGCAGGCCAGTGGGCCTCCGCGGAACCTCGGAAGCCAGATCGGAAGCCGAAGCCGCATCGAGTCAGCATCGGAAGCCGTCGAGCTCGAGTTTGAATCGGGCCGGCGGGGTCGGAGTGAGCCCTGGGCAGGGGCCCCTGGAGGCCGAGCGTTCCAGAGGAGCCGCCCGTCCTGGCTATTCCACGACGCCGCAGTTCGTGCGCTGCCGGCAGCTCGTGCGCGACCGTGCGCGCGTGGGTCTTGGGACTAGTGACGCCAAGCCAGGTCAGATATTGACGTCGACCAATGTCGTGGTGGACCCCAAGGACCCAAAGGCGAAGGCTGCAGCAAAGAAGGAGGCCAAGAAGCTAGAGCAGGAGAAGTTCGCGAAAGCCCCTGGCGGTTACCATCCCTTCGCCGTGGTTCTGTCGCCGTCGTCGGCGCCGCTCTCTCGCCGGCTCGGCGGCGGCTCCGCGGCGGGGGCCTGCCTGCCCGGCGGCCCTGGCGGAGGCCTTGAGCGCGGGCCTGCGCCGGGGGGGGGGGAGAGAAGGGGGAGGGAGAGGGGGGGAGAGAGGGAGGAATTGAACCGGCTTCGAACTCAGCCCTATCCCTGAGACTGACAAGCCAAAAGGCGATGACAATCTTAGGGACGTGCCCTTCGAAACTGAAGGAGTCCTTAAGATCGGCACCGAGGTGAGGTGATGGCACACATAGGGATAGGGATATATTTCAAGCTGGTTAAGAACTGGGAGGGATCGGATCGACTCGGCGGGAGGGAGCGGCATGCTCCGCAGCTCCGCAGCGCAGCTGGGCCCATCGGAGCCAGAGGTGTGGAGCTGCAGGCAAGAAACAAAGAATAGTAGCGTTGCAGTGTCTACATCCCGCCCCGCACGGCGGCCAAAAAACCAGGGCGGCCCCAACCATTCCCCCTGGCCGCGGGCTCATGATGGGAGGCAGGGAGGGAGGGAATCAATGGGAATCAATGGGAGGCGCACCGCCGTCCGGCCTGTCCGTGCCGCTCCCAAGGGGCAGCGCCGCGGGAACAGTGACCGCTGGTGCGCGGCTCTCGCGGGGCGCGGGGGAGGAAGCAAAAACCCGAACGCGAAAGCCGCTGCCAATGCATCGCGTTCGGCCATCTGGCAACCCGGGTGTGCCCACACCAAACACCCCTCCGGGAACAGGTCACTCGCACGTGTTGCCGATTCAAGGCGCCTACACGGTCGCCGAATCAGCACGCAAAGCCTGCAGCGGCCAGTCCCGACACTGAGTCGCGAGAGGCACGAATGGCCTGCTCCAGGTTCCAGGGGGCCCTGAGTGCGCCTGCGTTGACATCTCTTGTGGAGGTCCACCCTTTCCTTCAGCCGAAGTCCGCCGACCTTTCGCCAGCAGCACCGCCCACGCTTCAGTCCAGCAGGCTTGGGCGCGGCCCTTCCGACCCCAAGGAAGGCCCCTCAGGGCTAGGTCAGAACAACGAGGAACACGCATCACTCATGCTGCAGCATCAACACCCACATCCAGGCTGCCAGGAAACATGTGAGTTTAAGAATACAGGACATGTGTTTGAAACTGTGCATGGCTGGTTGTCCAAGAAGCTGACAGGAGCGATTGGCCAGGGTACGGAGTTGCGGTTTCCTGGACTCTTGCGCGCCACGAATCCAGCGCGCCCCAGGGCAGGGAAGAGGAGCGAGGGGAACGAGCACGAGTGGAGAGGGGCACCAGGGAAAAGAAGGGTGTGGGAGGAAGGGGGGCGAAGGGGGGATGGAGGAGCAAGGAATGGGGCGGAAGGGGGGCAGGGACGGAGGCAGAGGGGGGGACGGGAGGAGGAGGAGGAGGAGGAGGAGGAGGAGGAGGAGGAGGAGGAGGAGGAGGAGGAAGAGGAGGAGGAGGAGGAGGAGGAGGAGGAAGAGGAGGAGGAGGAGGAGGGAGCGCGGCGGAGGAGGGCTCCGCCCTCCCCCCACAAACCCCCCATCTCCAGGCGAGCGCGTTCCACGACTCGCAAATGGCCTTTGAACGTATTTGCGAGTAGGCACTTTGCGAACAATTCATGGAGCGCGCTCGGTGAATGCCGACCTTCCCGATTTTTGTTGGCCCGAAGGGCCGCACGGAGCGGCCGGGTCCCGCACCTGCGCTGCAGGCTGGCGCCCGGGAAGACGGCACGGCCGAGCTCCGACAGGGGGCCAGTGCGTGCGTGCGCACAGTGGCTTCGGCCGCGGAGGGGGCGCTGTCGGCGCAGACCAGCAACCTGGAATCCAGGAAGGCGCAGCTCTCACAGTTCGGTGGCAACTCACGGGAGCCGCCCATACCTGTTGTCGGCTCTTGCGAATCGACGCCAATCGACCCTCGTCGACGCTAATCGACGCTACATCGACGCTAATCGACGCTAGCCGGCGCTAAATCGGCGCTACCTCATCGACTCCTAAATGCGAATCGACGCTAATCGACGCTAGCGACAGAATTAAAAGGGTGAACCAGGCTCCCATGATCTGCTACCGAATCACAGCTTACCCAAGCATGCGGCATGCGATGACCTCATTTGTTCAATACGGGGTCACAAGATGACCCGATCCAATCCCCAAGACCGGCTTGTCATCCTGATAATTTTTGACAATCCCAAAGCCTGGCGAGGGCCCCCAAAGGCCGGAAACGGCACAAACCCTCCCCCGTCACGATATCTTCACGACGCGATCATGCTTGGGACGAGCGACGAAAGCAGCCGCTGATAGGCACTGCATGTACCCCCATGCTGTACACTCGGACCCAGGCCAGGAGAACATCCCTCAAGAACGCGAGACCCTTCATCGCAAAAAAAAAAACATAACATGCAAGGGTACCCTCCCCAGGATGCACAAGAACATCCAACAAACACGAAGACCACTTAGGTATTACCCTCCCCGAAACGCCAGCCTCACTCTGGCCCTGACCCTCGTCTCGGCCGTCTCTTGGGATCGGCCCCCTCGAGCGGGAAACGTGTGCAAAGGAAGAACAAAAACAGCAGAAACCGCAGATTTCCTGGATGTGCACCGGGCCCCCTCTTCCCTGGCGCGCGGAGCACACCAGGGGCTGCGCCGGAGGCGCCGCCAGGGGGCCCCAGCGCCGATCCGAGAAATCCGCGCGGAGCTTCGAAAGATGATGTCTCTGCCGTGTTGTCTCCTTCGAGAGTGGGCCCGCCGCTGCAGCCGTTCGGGGAAGGCGCGCCCTGCAGTGACCATCCCTGCGGAGAGCACCTCCGGCTGGCACGGGGCCCCGTCCAGAACCCCAGGTGCTGAGCGACATGCCCGCTCGGAACCGCTGCTCGCGCTCAATGAGCAAACTCTTGGCTACGGTCAAGTCGGGCGTGTCCCCCTGCAGGGGGATGTTCGCCGATTAGTCAAAAAATAATCTGGGGACTATTGTTTGAATATTATTTGACCTTTTTGGGGGGTATGTTTGGGGAAATGTTTTATTCTTCGTCGAAAATCCCCCTGTAGGGGGACACGCCTGACTTAAGGCTACGGGGGCCGCGACGCCAGGCGCCCGGGAGTCGGCCCCTGAGGCGCGCCAGGGATCTGGCCCCGCTCCCGGTCGCCCCCCGTCCTCGTCCAGTTCGTCCTCGGCCTCCCTGTCCGCCTCCTCCTCCTCATAACATTCTCTGGTGGGCCTATTACGCAAGCCAGGACGGTTCGCCACTGCTTGATAGGGAGGAGGGAGCACGGCGGAGGAGGGAGCGGAGGCGGAACACAGCTACGATTAGGTCGGTTTGGACGAAGAACCATATATAGCCCCCCGCAGTTGCGGATAAGAGTGAGGTGGCGGCGGGTACGTCGGCAGTCTGCGAGACTCTGAAAAAACCCGCCGCAAGCGCTTAATTTTTCAAGCTGTCAAACGAGCCCGCCGCAAACGCCGATTTTTGCTTTTAACAATGTGGATGGGTCACGGGGTGGGTCGCGGGTGGGTCGCGGGTGGGTCGTCGCGGGTGGGTCGCGGGTGGGTCGCGGGTGGGTCGCGGGTGGGTCGCGGGTGGGTCGCGGGTGGGTCGCGGGTGGTTCGCGGGTGGGTCGCGGGGTGGGTCGCGGGTGGGTCGCGGGTGGTGTCGACGGGTGGGGTGGGTCGCGGGTGGGGTCGCGGGTGGGTCGCGGGTGGGTCGCGGGTGGGTCGCGGGTGGGTCGCGGGTGGGTTGCGGGGTGGGTCGCGGGTGGGTCGCGGGTGGGTCGCGGGGTGGGTCGCGGTGGGTCGCGGGGTGGGTCGCGGGTGGGTCGCGGGTGGGACGGCGACAACAGAGAACAACAACAACAACAACAACAACAACAACAACAACAACAACAACAACAACAACAACAATCATTTAAGACTGGGGACACTCCGTTCTCACCAGTGCCAGGGTTTTCATAGGAGGCGGGCAATACCCCCACTTTGTGGGGGGGCCGGTTCAAGCTCTACCAAATTTAGGACGACTCTTCGCCACCACCCACACCCAGCTTCCCGCCCTATGACGTTCGGACACTTCACTTCGTGGCCTGCGGACGACCTTGGCTACTACACTGGCGCATGGGTACAATGACTTGTTGTGGTAACATTTTGTGGAAGCTAGCTTAGTATACGACTTATCCCCCTGTTCCAACACTGGACACCTGTACCGTTTTCCGACGTTTTTCCGTTTCTGTACCACACAAGCAAAGATTATTTTGAGTGGTACCACGTGCGTGGCGCCAGCATACCACAGGACTTGTTTCCGTTGTTGTTATATGCTCATTCTTGTTCTGTGGTTGTCGTTCCGGCCTCAATGTGCAATACTGGCCGACAAAGGGCTTTCACCGACAAAGCCATGACCCATCCAAGAACACAGGCGATACCTTGATCCGAGATGGCTACGGATGTGACAGTGATCAGTGATTTTGTTCGATGACGTGGTGACACACGGACTTGTTGTGGTAACATGCCGACGACGATTTTCGAGGTCCCACGGTGCGATTCGTATGATTTTATGTTGCGCGGTGCTAAAATTCCTACGAAACCCAATGGTTTTTGAAGATTTCGGCGTGCGCGCGCAAAGAAAAAACGAATGTGTCCCGCATGGTATTATTTGACAGGGATGATGACCCTGGCAGGTGCGCAACGGTTGTTGGAGAAGTTCGAAGCACGTGAACAAGTTGCTCGGAAAAGCCCATTTGACAGAAATGTTTAAAAAGTGTTGGGTTTCCGACAAATCCGCAAGAGCGCGCGGGATGAATTTTGACACTTTTTTTTTGAAAAACCATTGGTTTTTTGATGTTTTTATGTTGAAATCGCTACGAACACTAAGGTTTTGGAAGGATTTCGTCTTGCGCGCGCGAATGTCCACTTTACCTTATTTTTTGCAAGGGATTCTTGAAGTTTGGTTATGTTAGAACAAGAAATGTCCACTTTAGCTTATTTTTTGCAAGGGAAAACGGGGGACAACAAAACAACCGGATCCGGACACCCACGTTTTGCCTGAGACTTCCTCACGAAAATGATGAAAATGTGGCTGCGGCCTAGGCGCGGCGAGGGGGCCGCGCACCAGGGGTCCCAACAATAATTATTCTTTAGAATAAATAATGTTCAACAACAACAACAACAACAACAACAACAATAACAACAACAACAACAACAACAACAACAACAACACCAACAACAACAACAACAACAACAAGAACAACAAGAACAACAATAACAACAAGAACAACAACAACAACAACAAAAACAACAACAACAATACTATTGATAACAAGCATTCCACGACGGTTCGCTCCTACCGACCCGCGTGTCATTCACTATGCATATCCCAAACCCTTAATACCCGCCCTCTTCGTCTTCGGTCGTGCCCCATTTTTGGGGGTCATATTCCTTCCCAGCCACGTGTAATTAGAGAAGCCCCTAAAATTGGAAACGAAAGGGAAATCACAAAAAGAGAGGACGAAGAGATCGGAGGAAGGGAAGGATTTGAAGGGCAAGAGGGAAACACGACGATGATGCGTGCTGCGAGTTGCGATCCAGTTTGCGCCATGGCTTGCGCCAGCCGTTCCATTTCAGGCTATTAAAGGCTTCGCCGTGGGTCACGCGCCATGTAACACCTCTGGCGCTGCTCGGCAAGGTGTTGGAGGCGAATGCGGTGCCCGATGCCAGCTCCTAGAGCGCTGCAGGGCCAGGGTGGGCGAGAGGAACCAGCAGGGGCCGCGGGCTTTGTTGCTGCTGCACGACATGCGGCATTCACGGCGAGCGGGGAGGCCGCATACTGGTAACTGGCTTTGGCTCTGCTCAGCGAGAAGTGGGAGGTGAAACAGCTATCAGAGGCAGCGGGTTATGGCACTTGTCTGTGGGATGCGGCTATCGGCACTGACACCCCATTACATTAGCTATAACGCGGTGGTCACCGCGTGCAGGATAACTATCTATGGCAGTGGACAGTGTTGTTGCCCACCGGCCCCGTGGGAGGTGAAGTGGGAACCCGATCTCATGAAGCACAACGCTGGGATTCGAACGTGCGGGAATCTTATGAGCCGTATGCAGCAACGGAGCACCATTACCACAGCGCCGGGATCTGCGTGTGCGAGAAGGGCAAGCCGCAGCAGCAGGCACTGGCGATGCTGCTCAGCGTGAAGTGGGAGGCAACGCTCAAGGAAGCATGGAAGGTTAACTGGAGCCCGCCGTCTCCAGCCACAACGTTGGGGTCAGAGGTCTTGCACAATTCGGGAACACACAAGATACGAGACCCAAGCCAAACGTCACCAGCTGCAGCGGTGGTACTGGCGCGTGCGCGGCAGACTGGCTGTCCCAATGGGCTCTGGGGCTGACCAGCGGGATGTTGAGGGCGAAGCTGGAACCCGATGGGAAGCGTGGGGAAGTCCTCAGATACAGCGATGGTGTGTATGTGGTAAAAATGGGCAGCGCGTGAGAGAAGGGAGCTACTGGTGGTTCTGGTGCTCGTCGGCATGATGTGGACAGCGAGGCCGGAACCCAACGCTATCTCAGCTACAATGGTGGAGCAGGGCGTTCGCGCTTTGTGGGGGTTGGGCGCCCAGCTCCAGTTGCCGGGTGCCGCTCGTCGACCAGCCAGCCCCTGGCTCTCGGGCGGGCGGGGTTCGGGGGGCGCGAGGGGCAGACTTCCCCAAGGGCGTCGATTTTGGGAGAACCGGTGGCCACACGAGCCCCACATCGAACACAAAACAAAACTGGCCTGGAACGCTGGATCTGATTGCCGTCGCAATCAAAAAGGGGCCCACTCCCCACCGCCCCGTCGGCAGCAGCAACACCCCCAGCAGCCCCCCAGCGGCCAAAAGTCACAGGCGAGAGCGCAATTCCTGTAAAGGGGATGTCTGGCGGGAGCGGGGGTCTAGACTAAAGCGCAAGGAAATCTTAGGCGGGAGCGCCGTTCTTGAGAAAATTGTGAGGGAGGTTCAGACGGGAGGGGGGGTCCTGACTAAATTGCGAGGAGGTCTCAAGCGGGAGCGCCGATCCTCAGTAAATTGAAGGGAAATATCAGGCGGGAGCGGGGGTCCTGAGTAAAGTTGAGGAAGTCTCAGGCGGGAGCCGTTGTTGTTGTAGCCAAGGGAAGCAACAACGCAGTTTGACCCAGACTAAATTGTGAGGAAGTCTCAAGCGGGAGCGCCGTTCCTGAGTACATTGGGAGGAAATCTCAGACTGGAGGGGGGGGGTCCTGAATAAATTTGGGGGAAGTCTAAGGCGGGAGCCGTTGTTGTTGTAGTCCGGGGGGTCAGGGGCACAGTTTGACCAGGAAGACGATCCCTGTCAAAAAAACAGGTTGCGAGCGTCGAGGGGCACACTTTGAAAAGAAAAAACAATATGCACCGGTGGTGGGGGATCCACAATAATCATTCTTCAGGAATGAGAATTCAACCGCAACAGAAACAACAACACCACCACCACCACCACCAACAACAACAACGCACCAAGCAGAATCCTCACCACGGACTCTCACTTCAGCCTCGCACCCAAGGGCAATGAATGACCGTTCGGCCCCCTCACTCTGATATATGTATATGTATATATATATATATACACATATATCAGAAATAGACATAGAATAATCCAACAATCGCCCCGGGACTATGTTTTGACTATCCTGGAATCGTTCTCCCGTGGAGGGACAGCCCCGACGCAAAGCTGCGACGAGGGAGCACGCGGAGGGCGCCGTCGCGCCGTCGCCGCAGAAGCGCCGTCGCGCGGGGCAGGCGCCTGGCGAGGCACGCGCCGCCCAGGAGCAGGCCGGCGGAGCCGAGGCCCTCGTAGAGGGCGTCCGCCTGGCGCCGCCCTCGCAGGGCGGAGAAGGCTCTTCTGTCATGACCCAGACCCCCCCCCTCCCCGTCCGCCGCCTCCTCCTCCTCCTCCTCCTTCTCCTCCTACGCCTCCTCCTCCTCCTCCTCCTCCTCCTCCTCCTCCTCCTCCTCCCCCTCCGCCTTAAAAACAACTTCTCCCTGTCGCAGCCCGAGGCCAGTTTTTAGGGCAAGCCGGACGTTTCGCCTGCGACGTCTCTACCCTTTACGAATATGAAGCTCAAAATTTGGCTCACGCCTTAGCGCCGCGCACATTCGTTTTACAAACTTGCATGAACTTCACGGATAAAAGATAACCCGTTTTCAAAATGTGGCTCTCGCCTTAGCGCCGGGTTCACTCGTTCTAAAAACTTACAAGAGCTTCACGAATTAAGGATCACCCGTATTCAAAATGTGACTCTCGCCTTGGCGCCGCGCACATTCGTTCAAAAAATGTGCAAGAGCTTGGAGGATTGAAGAAAACCCGTTTTCAAAATGTGGCTCTCGCCTTAGCGCTGGGCACACTCGTTCTAAACAGTTGCCAGAGTTTCACGGATTGCGGGCGGTTCTTTTTCAAAATGTGGCTCTCCTCTTGGCGCCGCGCACATTCGTTCATACGATTTGCAAGGGTTTCACGGGCTCCCACGATCAACGTACCAGAAATGGTGGTTTGGAAGGATCCAAGAATTTGCGGGTGCAACAATTACGTTGATTCGCTGTGTTGAAATCCCAAGAATGTCGTTCTGGCACGATTCAGGATCGTCAGGACGCAATAGTCAGGTTGATCCGTGGCGTTGGAATCCAGAGCACAATGTTTGGCATGCTTCCCTGTCTTCAAACGGTTGTCTTCCAACGAGGCAGATCCCTCAAGGGAAATGAACCGTTGTAGGGGCACATTAGGAGGGAGCTTGGAGGGGGGGATACTCCGACATCGTTGATGGCTATTGAGTCTACACTGGTCCTCCTCCTCCTGCTCCTCCTCCTCCTCCTCCTCCTCCTCCTCCTCCTCCTCCCCGTTCTCCTCCTTCTCCTCGTCCCCCTCCTCCTCCTCCTCCTCCTCCTCCTCCTCCTTTTGCCCTCCTCCTCGTCCTCCTCCTCCTCCTCCTCCTCCTCCTCCTCCCCTGCAGCGGCACCGGCCACATCAATTTGACACGCGAAGGTAAGTTTTCCACCGGGCCCCAACGGGCCCCGGGACCGTCAAAAGACGACTCGGGATTAAAAAGCCGGTCCCGGGGAAGGGGTCCGGACCTCTGGGGGTGGACGCTGTGAACAAATCACGACGTCGGGGGTCTGGGGAGGCAGGCTTTCTTCTGCTTCTGGCAAGCTGCTTGCATGGCGAGGGTGCGTGGGGGCGCGGCGAGGCCAGACGGGAAGTCTGGACGGCCCACGCAGGCCGGGGCTTGCGTGCACGCCCGTTCGGCCCAGCGCTGTTCGAGAAGGCGGCGGGTAGGGGGGGCGGGGGAGGAAATGCCATGCAAGCAGACCTCTGCCCGAGTCTTACTTCAACCGTCCTCTATCCTCCCCCGAGATCTGGGCATCGCATTTCTGTTCACACCGGGCGTTCTCGCCCAGCTTCAGACCCCGGGACCCTCACAGCAGATCGATCCGACTCGAAAAATGCCACAGACTGATTGGGTCTAGGCTTATGTCGCAATTTTCCTCTGATTGCTTAAAGGATAAAATAATGACATAAACATGAGAACTCGGAGGTCCGCGCGGATTTCTCGGATCGGCGCTGGGGCCCCCTGGCGGCGCCGCCTGTGGCGCGCTCCGCGCGCCAGGGAGGGGGGTCCAGCGCCGATCCGAGAAATCCGCGCGGACCTCCGAATTTGTATGTTAATGTCTTCGTTCGTTCCCCTATTTAAGTGTGTTCATTCTTTCGTAACGTCGGATCTCTGTCGCCTTGGTGAAGGATCGGGCTGCACAGGAAGAGCCCCCCCCCCTCAGGTACTCCTGGTCGGCCTCGAAACAGGCCCCCCGAGTTGCCTGGGGAGGTCTGAATACACACTGGCGCTGGCGGGCGGCGGCGCCCCCGGGGAATTACGCGGCACTCGAAGGCGCGCACACATGGATTAGCGATCCATGGATTTGGCGCGCGGTCGCCAAATCCATGGATCGGGGGAGGCGTGCCCTTCCCAACGTGCTGCCGGTGCCGCCTCCCTCGGCGGCGGAGATCCGCGAGATCCCCCATGGGAGCGGGATCCCCGTCGCTAGTGTCCACGCTCCCCTGATCCATGGTTGCGATCGCCTGAGACACAAGGCTGGAGCGTTGGGACCGCCGCAGGCTGCTCGGGGGGGCCTGTGGAGGCTACGTGGGACTACCCGGGGGGGGGGCGGACTGCGTGCGCGCAGCCCGAAGCCTTACAAGTTCGCCCCCCCCACCCCCCCTCCCTTCTCTTTCACCTTCACCGCCCGCGCCCATACTCCTTCTCTTCCATTCAATGCTCTGATGTGTTGTGTTTCTTGCCTCTTCTGTCTCTCTCTCTCTCTCTCTCTCCCTCTCTCTCTCTCTATGTATATATACATATACATATATTAAATGCTCTTCTCCTCCCGTCCTTGCCTTCATTCGAAGGCATGCCGCCTCAGCCACCCTGGCCTCACTTGTCGCATCCGACAGAGCGGGCAAGGCTGTGAACAACTGTATATGTCTGCGCTCCTCTCCCACGGGCTTGCCGACGCCTCGGCGACACCCCGCCACAGATGCTCGAGGACAGGCTGCGCCGGGGAGGCTCTGGACGTCCTCTGGCGCCGCGCCCTCTGGTGTGCAGCCCCGCCGCGCGCCGGAGCCGGCCGCCGCCACAGCGACGGCCGTCACGGGGTCTGCGCGCTCCTTTCCGTGGCGGCCTGCAGGCCATGCCGTGGCGTACCGGCGGCCGCATCCGCCGACGCCCGCCGCACGCCTGCCCACGAGGGAACGGCGCACGGTCGGCGGCGCCCTCCCGCAGGAGCCGCAGCGGCTCACTGCCCGCTCTGGCCCTGGCGCCTTCAGGGGCCCTCGCGTCACAGTGGTCTTTCTTGGCGTTCGGCCCTCTGGCCATGCGACGATGTCCCAAGGGCGACGGGGGCTGGCCCCAGCATCTGCGTCTAGACGCGGCCTGGCCGTCGGCGACAGAGATGCGCCCTGACAGACGCAGATGTGCCCGAGGCCGCGCTGCCCAGCAAACGAAGAAGGGCGCCGCCGCGCCGACTGCGACAACACCGCCTCATCCTCTTCCTCCTCGCCAAACCGGACTCAAGGATGGGGATGGATGGAGGGGAGGGGATGGCGGATGACACGGGGGAAGAATAGAAGACAGCAGTCCTACTGAGCAACCTCCTAATTCTCCTCCTTCCCCCCGTGCGTTCTCCGACTTCCTCCTTGCCACTCCTCCTCCTCCTCCTCCTCCTCCTCCTCCTCCTCGATCGACCTCCTCCTTTCCCCTCCTTCACCGCTGGAGGGACAAACAAATATACAAACAAAATAATTCTGGAGACCCATTTGAAACGAGGTGCGCCGCATACACTCGTTTTTGGCAAGTTGCAGCAGATTCATGGATGGAGGTGTGGTCGTTTACAACATGCGGGTGTCGCTGTCCCGCCAAGCATACTCGTCTCAAACATTTGCAACACCTTCAGAAATTGATGGGGGCCGTTTTCAAACTGTGGCTCTCGCCTTCGCGCCGCGCACATGGATTTCGGACGTATGCAACACTTGGAACATGTTGCTCTCGCCTTAGCGCCGCGCAGCATTTGTTTTTTGCTTAAAAAACACCTTACAAAAACAACATGTTGAGGTTCAAGAGAAAAGAACGGTTACTTTCTCAAAGTGGAGTATTCGCCGTGGCGCCGTGTACATTCGTCATCTGGCAGGTCTCCCACAGGGTCAAGCACACTGCGTTTTCATAAAGGGGCCCGTCGCCACAACGTTGCGCCCAGTCGTTTTTGTTCCCGTGCAGCGTCCAGTGGGATGGAGGACTGTTTTTTATGTTTTTTTTACCCTGGGGTCCTCGCTGGAGACGTCGCTGACGCAAATACCCGACGATTCAGCAAACATCAGCGCTGCACGGATCCAGAACAGCGGCGGCCCCTTTCCAAAATGGAGCTGTCGCTTGGGACTTCCTCGACGTTCACGACCACGCGTGCAAGCTTGCGCAACGGTTCCACAGATGGGGGCGCGGCCCTTCTTCGAAGGGAGGATCTTGTCGGACACCTCGTTGAACTGTCCGGCCTCAGTGGTTCGCGTGCCTGCTTGCGCGCCAGCAGAATGCAAGGCAATGCACGTTCAAAGCAGGGCCTTCACCAAAATGGCAGGCCCAACGGTGCTGGTCTCTGAAAGGGGGCGCTTCTTGCAGTCAAGAGGAAAGCTCGTAGGGACGTGTGAGGAGGGGACTGATGACGGGAGGGTGTTGTACAGCATCGGTGATGTCCCTTTGGACCCTGGGGAGCGCAAGGATAACGTGCCGCCTATTTGAGTGCGCCCGGAGGCCTCTCAACAACCAACGTGTTGAGAGGGAGGGGAAGCGACGAGGGAGGACGATCACAAGGATGGGAGGAGTGGGTGGCGAGAACGGAGGAGGGAGGGGTGATGGAGGGGGTGCGGAGTGCGGATGAGAAAAGGCGGGACATGAGAAGGAGTCAGGAGGAGGAGGCTGGGGGAGAGGAGGAAGGGAGGTAGGGGACTTGAAACAGGAATGAGGAACAAGAGGGACAGGTTGTATTATGATGAAGAGGGCTAGGTGAAGGAGGGGAGAGGGAGGCGGGGAGAAGGTGGAGAAATGGCGCAAGGAGGCGGTGGGAAAGGGAGACAGGGACGAGTGCGAGAGGGAGGGGAAGGAGGACAATCCTTTGAGCAGGTCAAACATATCGTTCGCGCACTGCTATAATACTGCGCAGCACCTGGCCGCCCCCTCGCGGTAGCTTTGCCTCACGAAAGGTGCTCAAAACCAGATGCTGTCTGATCGCGAGGCCTAGCAAGTCCCGCCCTTCATCAAACTGTCATGCATCACCAATAGATACCATCCCTTCGCCCTAGTTCCACAAGCATGGCTCCGCGGAAGAAAATGCCCTACGCTTCGGCAGCCGCCAAGAAGCAGTTTGTTCTGGCACCGCCGGGGCAGCAGCAATAGCCGCTGCATGACTACCTAACTACGCACAGACGAGCACAGGGGGTAATTAGAGAACGCACTTTACAACACGTGAAAGACCCGCTCGCTGAGAATCAAGCTTCTCCTTTCAGACAAGGCTAAACAGAATGCGCACACGGCAGTCCCCTGCGGTGACGGCTTGGACTCTGGTTCCCGTCGCCGCTGCACCACTCACTGATTCAGGAAGCACCTCCTGGAAGATCTTCGTAAGAACGATTCAAGGTCACTAACCACTTAGCCCAATCTTGGGGCCATGTAGCAAGACTGCGCCAGTCCAGCGAATCTGGATTCATCCATAATGGAAAACTGAAGCGGGGCTACGCCAGCTTAGGCCTGTGTTCGACCGTGCATATACCGCCGTCGATGCTGAATTCAGCGTCCCAAGGGTTGCACACGAAGCTGCTGAACGGCGCTCGCCGTCGAC
>CAUYUJ010008870.1:0-12500 GCA_963575745.1 Prorocentrum cordatum | reverse complement strand
GTTTTCCGTTTTCGTTTTGTTTTCGTCATCCCTAGTTCTGTCTTCGTTCCACATTGGCTGCAAAACGAAGTCAAAACGAAAACGGCCCACGAAATGGCCAAAGCACCATTTGGCTCGAGCCCTGGTGGCGACAGGGGCCTCCCAGGAGGCCCAGCAGGAGGAAAACGAGGACGCGGTAGCTGATACGGGCACCCTCCACAGTCTGAAGCCCACGCCACCCGACTTGGCATCCCGCGCCCCGCGGTGCACGACTTGCGGCTCCATCGCCGCGCCCTCCCGCCGCCGCCCAGGAGAGGGCCGGCTCGGCGGCCCTGGCCGCGACGCGCGAAGCGCGGCCATCCTCGCGCCCCTGGGGGGGGGGGGGCCCGGGAGGCTGCCCCAGGAGGCGCGAACATGGCGCATTGGCTGTGGGTTCTGAGGCACCTCCTCCTCCTCCTCCTCCTCCTCCTCCCCCTCCTCCTCCTCCTCCCCCTCCCCCTCCTCCTCCTCCTCCTCCTCCTCCTCCTCCTCCTCCTCCTCCTCATCCTCCTCCTCCTCCTCCTCCATCTCCTCCTCCTCCTCCTCCTCCTCCTCCTCCTCCTCCTCCTCCTGCTGGGAGGCCTCTGCAGGGGCGATCAAGACCCACGGGCCTCGGAAGAAATCAGCGAACGCTCATGCCCCGTTCATGCATCGACGCCCACCCCCCCATGATCAATGTCGACGGTGGGTTGGATGATTTGCACTTCGACCGCAATCTTCCCCGTGCGTGCCAACTTCGAGGTTTCGGGGGCGGCTGAGTGTCCACTAATTGTGTCCCTCTACCGTATTATCAAGTCTGATTTTGAGGTCACTGGGACTGCTTAGCCTAAGCAAAGCACAGGATGCAGCAGGATTGCGCGGCACTGCGCGAAATTCGGCCGAAGTCGGCTTCTTTTTGACCACGGACATACCAGCGACGATCCTCCCGGGAACTGCATCCCCAAAATGGGGTTCTCGCCCTCCTCACGGCGCCAAGGGTCTCGCACTCGATGTTTCCTTGCTCGATGACGAAGACACGGATAACGACGCCCCCTTGGGCTGCGGCGCCAAGCTCTTCGCGAATGGCTCCGCAGTCCCCTGAACTTGAGCAAAGACCGACCGTCCTAGATGTTCATTGACTACCGACCACCCCAACCCAACCCGAAGACCCGAATTTCGGGTTGGGGGGGGGTAAGGGTTCCACATGTGTGTTTTCGATGTTTCCCGAACCCCCCCCCACTGGAAATCGAGGGCAAATCTGAGCGTTCGGGTTGGGTTGGGGTGGTTTGGTGGGTGGTGATTCATATAGCAAAGGAACGTTCGGATACAACTAAATATCGTTCAACCGACCCAATCACCGCCCTCCGCGAATGTTGCTTAGCCTGTCGCGGCGGCGGTCCCTGCGACCCGGTGTGTGCCTTGCACGCCGACGGCGTGCCACGATGCTTCTCCGGGCGGGAGACGATGACGAGCTCGGGACGCTGATGCACGGGGAAGGGGACGTGCTTGGCGTACTCCAGATTTCGTAAGAAAGGGAGGGGGGGTCTCATTTCGGGGGGGGGATCTCTTCCAGGCTATCTTGGAGGGCCTGGGGGGGTCTGGGGACGATGTTTTGGAGGGTTCTCCCACGGGGGGGGTCTAAAACTTCTCGTCTGGGAGGGTTGAGACCCCCTCCCTTTTATTACGAAATCTGGAGCACCGCGCGGAGGCGTGCTGGGCCAGAACCAGCAACGCGGCACGACAGGCAAACGTTCCTGACCGAACCTCTCCGTACCTTCCGCGTCCATTCAAAGTCAGGACGGCCAATTATTTTGTCAGACTTCGTCCGGGCTGAGCCTTGAAGGCCCGTTTCGAAGCTTTCCAAGAGCAGCGCTACTGTTTCTCTTCAATCCGGAGAGCGTCCTGTGCCAGAGAGAGGGGGAGGAGGAAGGGGAGAGCGAGGAGGAGGAGGAGGAGGAGGAGGAGAAGGAGGAGGAGGAGAAGGAGGAGGAGGAGGAGAAGGAGGAGGAGGAGGAGGAGGAGAGGAGGAGGAGGAGAAGGAGGCGGAGGAGGAGGAGGAGGGGGAGGAGGACGAGGAAGAGGACGAGGAGGAGGAGGAAGAGGCAACGACAAACGACCCGTGACACGGAGCCCACACGACATTTGAGGTGCGCGAGAGGCTCTCGGGCCCCACGGACTCAGAGAGGGCGGCGGCCAGCTCATGCCCAGACGGCCCCGGCGCTGCTTCTCCCGACACCGTGTGCACGCCAAACCCTGAACGATCGGCGGCCTTTCGAACGCCAGAGCGTCCCATGCCTGAGCATCGCTCAACCAATGCTTCGGTCGGGAACTGTCGTGTCGCGGCGGCGGCCCGGCGGCACACTTTGCCGTGCAAGCGGATCGCGTGTCGCTCCGGTCCGCGGGGCGGCAGGCTGGGAAATGCTCGGGTCGTTGACGCCTGGGGGCTGGAACGTGGATGGCGTGTCGCGCTGAAGTGTGGTGAGCCAGAACCAACGGAGCGACACGCTGAGCAAAAGTTCCTGACCGTAAACCTTGAACGATCGGTGAATCCCCATTCCCATTGGCCATCCCCATTGGCATGGCCTTGGTCCCATTGGCCGACTGACCCACCAAGGGGGATACACATACCTATAATACGACCACCCTTCGGGTGACAAGATTGTTCGGGTGGAGAAGAACCAACAGCTCACTCAATCGATGCCGCTATCGACCTCGCTATCGTTCGCACTAGCGATATCCCGATCGATCTCTCTATCGAACTCACTTTCGATCTCCCTATCGATCTCATTATCAAACTCACTATCGATATCACTGTCGATCTCGCTATCGATCTCACTATAAATCAAAATATCGACTTCACTACCGATCTCACTATCTGCCTCACTGTCGATCTCACGATCGACCTCACTATCGACCTCTCACACTCGCCGGCTCACCATCGATCTCACGATCGGTCCCACTGCGGGGCACCGACGGGAGACCGACGGGACACCGTGCCACGGGACTCCACGGGCCACCGCGGGACACCGACGGGACACCACGGGACACCACGGGACACCCTCGGGACATCACGGCGGGACACTCTGCGGCCACCGCCCGCCACGCGGCCGCGGGGGGGGCGGACCTCTGTCCTCGCCGCGCCCTGGCGAGAGGAGGCGAAGCTGCGTGGGCGGGCGAGACGAACCCGAAACCGAGACCGACTTCCCGAGGGTGGGTCTCCGCTCCATTCCGATCTCACCCCCAACACCCGATGTAAGTATATAGATGCCCATGTATAGACATGCGTGTCTACAGTTATATGTAGCTGTCTATATTTTTATATGCACATACATATACATATACATCTATATACATACATATACATATACATATACACATACATATACATATACATCTACATCTATGTGTAAATGCACACGTGTAGATCTGTTCTCCACTTCGGGTTTTGCGGTGCCTACCCCCCACTGAGGGGTGGGCTGGTGGAGCAGAGGAGCCATGGCCCGGTGGGGATGGGGATCGGCTGGGCGCTGCGGAGCGCTGGCCGCTTCAGCGCCGCCGGCGGGGCTCGCCCTGGAACGCCCGCGGCGGGGTCGCCACCGCAGCGAAGTCGAAGGTCCGGACCCCTCCTCCGCCACTCCCCGTGCGGCCGCGGGCGTGGCAACCCCTGTCAACGAGGAGGAGCGCCGCCGCCCTTCTGGGGGAGGAGGGGGAGGAGGAGGAGGAGGAGGAGGAGGAGGAGGAGGAGGAGGAGGAGGAGGAGAAGGAGGAGGAGGAGGAGAGAGGAGGAGGAGAAGGCGGGAGGAGGAGGAGGAGGAGGAGGGGGGGGAGGAGGAGGAGGAGGAGGATGGCTGGGAGGTCCTGCCACCTGAGCGTGTTCCTGCACTCCGAGCCGCTGTCGAAAAACTTGCGGACGGCGGCGTGGGAGAACGCCTCGAGGCTCCGTGCCTCCTCCCTCCCGCTCCTCCTCTTCCTTCGCCTCCCTGCTCCCACTGCCCCCCGCCCTCCCAGCTTACCCCCCACTGCGTCTCCCTCCCTTCTCCCCCTCCCAGCCCCTCCACCCTCGGTTCTTCTCATCCTCCTTCCCCTAGCCCCATCCATCCCTTTCCCTTCTGGTTAACTCCTCCCTGTCGCGCCCCCCAGACGCATCGGCAGGGCGGCCCGAGCGTTTCGCCTGAGACTTCCTCACCAATTCTACTCCTAGAGCTGGAAATATGCAACAGCTACACGGATGGAGGGGGCCGTTTCCAAAATGGGGCTCTCGCCTGAGCGCCGCGCACGTATTCGTCTTACAATGTTGCAGCAACTGTAAGGGTGCAAGGCGATTCCTTTGCGAACTGGGGCTGTCGCTTTGGCGCCGCACGCATTCCTCTTTGTAAGAGAATGTGACAGGATGAAGTGCGACCGTTTTCATGTTGGAGCTCTCGCCCGAAAGCTTCTTCAAATGAGTGGTCAGAACGCTGAACAGATGCAACAGCTGCACGGATGTGCGTGGCGAGCCCTTTTCAGACGGAGGCTCTCGCTGAACCGTCCTCAAGATGTGTAGCCGTGCGCGTGAGCTGGTATCCGAGTCGCACGGAAGGGGGGTGGCGGCTCCTTCTCAAAACGGGGCTCTCGCTGGATACGGCCTGGAGATTTTTGACCCGTAACTCGCCAATCGGGTACACAACACAGCGCTTATCAACACGGGGCGGTCACCTCCACTGCAAGGCCATCGGGTGTTCGTCTGTCAGCGGGGGCGCCTCCTCGTTGCGAAGCGAACGACTTGCAGGGACTTCTGGCGGAGGGACTTGGGACGGGAGGGTGCAACATCTGTTATGCTCTCTGGGGTCAGTTTGGCATTCCTCTGCCCTCCTCCTCCTCCTCCTCCTCCTACTTCTCCTCCTCCCCGTCCTCATTCTCTGCCCTGCTCCTACCGTCCCACCTCACTTCTCCATCCTCCTCCAGCTTCCAAGAGATCCAAAGACGTGCCACTATCTCATCCTACTTATCCTGTTCCCCCTGCTGCTCCCTCGTCCCCCTTCCTTCACCTCCGGATGTTGCTGCTGATGATAACGCCTTCTGCCTCCTCCAGCTCCTCATCAATTTTCCCTCCACCTGCACTCTCGTCCTCAACGGCCCCTCTACCCACTGAGACCCTAGAAGAAACCGAACACCCATTCGCGCGCGCGTGGCGGCCACTCGGGACCTCTGGACAAAAGTACCCCGGCCGATGCCCAGGCGATGCCAGGCTGACTCCCCCAGGGCGCTCCAAGAGCGCACCAAGAGGGCGCCGGGACGCCCCCCACACGGCCCGAGAGGCCCCGAGTCGCCAAAAGATTGTTCCAAGACGCTCAAGGTGGTCTCCAGATGGCCCCCGAGGCCGCGAAGAAGCCCCAAGAGAGCCTCAAGAGGTTCTCCAAGAAGGCCCCAACAGGCAAAAATCGCGCCGTTCACTTCGGAGAACGTAATTGTCTCGAATGTCCGACGTTTGGGGGTTCACAGCGTCCAGAACTGCCCAAGAGGCATCCAACATTGTCCCCAGACGGCCCAACACGCCCCCAAGATGGGCCCAAGAGAGTCCAAGAAGGCGCTCAAGACGGCCCAAGAGGGCACCCAGACGGCCCCAAGAAGGGCCAGAGACGCCCCCACATCGCCCCTAACCGCCCAAGATGGCCTTAAGGCGGAGGCCGCCAAGACGGCCCAAGAGGCTTCCACGAGGCCTCCCAAGAGGTCCCCACGTGACTAAAAACCGTTAATTTTCCTAAGGTGTTTGAAGGTTTTCAGCCTTCTCGCCTTTTCGGATTTCCGACGCTGCAGGATGGCCCAAGAGGCCTCCAAGATCGCCCAAACACAGCCCAAGAGGCTCCCAAGATGGCCCCACGATGGCCCAAGACGGCTCCAAGACGGCCCAAGAGGGGCCCGAGACGCCCCAAAATCGCCCTAAGCCGCCCAAGATAACCTCAAGGCTGCCTAAGAGGCCGCCAAGACGGCCCAAGAGGCTTCCACGATCTCCTAAGAGGTCCCACGCGGCGAAAACCATTGATTTTCCTAAAAGGTTTTTGGAAGTTTTCAGCCTGCTCGCCTTTTCGGCATTCCGACGCTCCAAGATGGCCCAAGAGTCCCCCAAGACCGTCCCAAGACAGCCCGAGAGGCCCCCAAGAGGGCCCCCAGACGGTCCAAGACTGCCCCAAAACGGCCCCAGAGGCGCCCCAGAGGGCCCCACGACGGCCCCAAGAGGGGCCTCAGAGGGGGAATACGAACCACCGACTCGAGCCCCCGAGAAGCCCCCAGGAGGCCCCATGAGGCCCCCAACAGAGCCCACGAGGCCACAAGAGGCCCCCCCAAAAAAGGCTCCAAGAGGCTCCCAAACGGCCCCCAAGAGGCCACGAACGCGCAGGCAAACGCCTGCGATGGCACAGTATGCGGGCCCGCGGAGTACGCGAAGCGATGAGATAAACATAAACCTCGGAGCTCCGCGCGGATCTTCTGGATCGGCCCTCCCGGGCGCGCGGAGCGCGCCAGGGGTGGCGCCAGAGGCGCCGGCAAGATGGGTCAAGCGCAGGTCCAGGAAATCCGAGCGGACCTTCGAGAAACTAAGCTTGTGCCTTTCTTGTGCTTCGATGGTGCTCTGCATCCTTCCCCCCCCTTACCTCCTACTGCCTCCTTTTGCCACCTTTTGCCTCATCCCCCCCTCCTGCTTCATCCCATGCTCCTTTCGACGTTGGATTTACATGAAGCGCGAGCTTGTTGCGTCGTGGAAGCACAGTGGAAGGCCTCAAACAACAAACTTGTATGTCCTGGCTGGCGCAACGGCAAAAAGAGAGGCGTGAAGAGACGGAAAAAAAAAAACACCGTGGGCCCGCAAGGGCACAGAGTATGTGCCAGCCAAGCGGCGCCAGCCTGGCTCCGGACCTCCGATTAGCCCCTCTCCTGCTCAGCATCCCCTGCTCATCCCCCTCTTCCTCATCATCTCCATCCTCCCTCCTCCTGCTCAGCATCCCCCTCCTCTTCATCCTATTCATCCTCTCCTGCTCTGCATCCCCTGCTTCTCCTCCTCCTAATCATCATCTTCGATGTTGCTCCTTATCCTGCTGCCCCCCTACCTCCTACTTCCTCCTTCTTCCTCATCCCCCCCCTCCTGCTTCATCCCGTGCTCCTCCCCATTATCCTCATCCCCTTCATCCTCCTCCTCCACCTCCACCTCCGCCTCAGCCTCCTCCTCCATCCTCCTCCTCCTAGTTATTTCTTCCTCTCCCCTCCTCCTCCTCCTCCTCCTCCCGCCTCCTCCTCCTCCTCCTCCTCCTCCTCCTCCTCCTCCTCCTCCCCCTCCTCTACCTCCTCCTCCTCCTCTTTTTCCTTCTTCTCCTCCTTCTTCTCCTCCTCATTCCCTTCCTCCTCCTCCTCCCCCTCTTCATCCTGCTCCCGCCCTTCCTGCCTCCTCCCCTCCCACTTCCTCCGGCGCCCCTGGCCCTGGCCAGATCGTTCCTGCCTGCCCTCCCCACCACACTTCTCATATTTTCCCATGCTTTCCGGGGAATCGACGATTCTTTGCGTCGATCTTCCCCGCCTAGGGCCGTGAAGATACACGCGCACACTGGTTTGGGAAGGGCGAAGCATACGGCAGGTTCGCGTCGTGTCGACCCTGGCGTTGCTTACTAACACCGCGGGGATCGTTCAAACTTGAACGATTGGCCGTCTCCGAAAACGTCCGATCGTTCAACGTCGACCGATTCTGGGTCGCCAGCGGCGTTCAACGTTGATGAAGGCCGGAAGCGGGGCGCCAGTCGACACGCCGCGAGCCTACCGTACCACCAGGAAGACGTGCCCCCAGTGAGGTGTCGCGGCGGCCACGGTTCCAGCCGCGGCGGCCGCGCCATGAGCGCAGCGGTTGGGCGCCCCCAGGTGGGCACTGAGGCCCCCTCTCCAGGGTACGCCTGTTCTGGGGCACGTTTGGCCTCCTCTCCTGACTAGTGCCGCCGCTTGATTGCTGGTGTGAGAATTAGCCGATTGCTTTTGCGGCTTCTTCGCGTCGTGCCGACCCGAGCGTTGGCTCCCGACATGGGCGGTCGGCCGTGTCCAGAACGTCCGATCGTTAAACATGGTCCAGCAAACTTACTTCCATGGCATCTCGCCGTCCCCCCTCTCCGCCACCGCCTTTCAGAGCACTGCTGGGCCGAAAAAGCGTGCCGCGCGAAAGTCAGTCCAGACTCGCGTGAAGTCCCAACTTCTGTTCGGGCCTCGCCTTCCCCCCCCACCCCCTCCACGCCAGCAGACTTGCAGGAACCGACAGGAAACCAGCCTCAAAGACAAATCTTGGCTCAGGAACATTGCGGATCCGGCGGCCTCGTCCTCAGCCAGTTTCAGGGGGCACGCCCACCTTCATTTCGCAGGCTCCAGACTTCCAGTTGGTGGAGCTGCTGGAACGAGTGTGCAGTGCGCCGCTATCTTCCCTCAATGCCTCGGCCCTTCTCGAGGCCACGCGCTATTCCTTCTCGACGCTCTAATGACAATGGGCCCAAATACAGCATCACATAGCCTACAGCTTCACCTCTTTGGGATTCTACTCCAATGCGTGATTGATGCCCTGCCACCTCCTCCCAACCACTGGATTCGTTGGACGCACGGCTGAGTGCATACACGGAGCAGGGGGCACGTTGCCACGTGGGTTATCTTGATCTGCGAATGTTTGGGATTGCCATCTCTTGTGCGTCCTGTCATGAGCGCTTGCTCTAAGTCACGTGCTTCTGGGCTCCCAAGAGCTCATCGCGTACTTTTAGGCCTCCAGCGTAGTATCTGGTGTTTCGGGTGTGGACTAATACGGCGCAGTGCAAATCAGGCGTAATCGGGGGACTTCCCAAACCTAGCTCAACCATTACGCTGCCGAGGAACCCCACATACTTATATTATGGCTGGAGTGATGATAGCTGAAGTGAAGCATGTAAGAATGATGTTGGTGGCCGTTGCCACCCCCTGCGCACCCCCTATATTGTCCAGAAAGTGCCACGCCTGCTATGCCCTGGACGACCGTCGTGCATAGCGGCCGCGGTGAGGGACCAACCCCTGCGCACCCCCTATGGTGTCGAGAAAGTGCCACACCTGCTATGCCATGGACGACCGTCTCGAATAGCGGCCGCGCTCGGGGACCACCCCCTGCGCACCCCCTATGGAATCGAGAAATTGCCACGCCTACTATGCCCTGGACGACCGTCTCGGATAGCGGCCGCGCTCAGGGACCACCCCCTGCGCACCCCCTATGGAATCGAGAAAGTGCCACGCCTACTATGCCCTGGACGACCGTCTCGGATAGCGGCCGCGCTCAGGGACCACCCCCTGCGCACCCCCTATGGTGTCGAGAAAGTGCCACGCCTGCTACGGCCTGGACGACCGGCGCGGACGCCCGTAACTACCGACGCGATAGCGGCCCGCTCTCATGAAACCAACCCTTGCGCGAACCCCTAATTGTCGAGAAAGTGCCCGCCCTGCTATGCCCTGAACGACCGTCTCGATAGCGTCCGCGCTCAGGTAACACCCCCTGCGCACCCCTAAGTGTCGGAAAGTGGCACGCTCTAACGGCCTGGACGACCGCGCGGATAGGGGGGACCCCCCGTTTCGCACCCCCTATGGTATCGAGAAAGTGCCACGCCTGCTACGGCCTGGACGACCGGCGCGGATAGGGGGACCACCCCCTGCGCACCCCCTATGGTATCGAGAAAGTGCCACGCCTGCTACGGCCTGGACGACCGGCGCGGATAGGGGGACCTTCCCGTGCGCACCCCCTATGGTGTCGAGAAACTGCCACGCCTGCTACGGCCTGGACGACCGGCGCGGATAGGGGGACCACCCCCTGCGCACCCACTATGGCGTCGAGAAACTGCCATGCACGCCTGCTACGGCCTGGACGACCCGCGCGGAAAGGGGGACCACCCCCTGCGCACCCCCTATGGTATCGAGAAAGTGCCACGCCTGCTACGGCCTGGACGACCGGCGCGGATAGGGGGACCACCCCCTGCGCACCCCCTATGGTTTCGAGAAAGTGCCACGCCTGCTACGGCCTGGACGACCGGCGCGGATAGGGGGACCACCCCCTGCGCACCCCCTATGGTGTCGAGAAACTGCCACTCCCTTCTACGGCCTGGACCCCGCGCGGATATCAGGTACCACCCCGTGCTCACCCACTACGGCGTCAGAGAACTGCCACGCCTGGTACTGCCTGGACGAAACCGGCGCGGATAGGGTGACCAACCCCCAACCCCTGCTCACATCCCCCAACGGCGTCGAGAAACTGCACGCTCTGTCGAGAAACTGCCACGCCTGCTACGGCCTGGACGACCGGCGCGGATAGGGGGACCACCCCTTGCGCACCCCCTACGGCGTCGAGAAACTGCCGCGCCTGCTACGGCCTGGACGACCGGCGCGGATAGGGGGACCACCCCGTGCGCACCTCCTATGGTGTCGAGAAAGTGCCACGCCTGCTACGGCCTGGACGACCGGCGCGGATAGGGGGACCACCCCCTGCGCACCCCCTATGGTGTCGAGAAAGTGCCACGCCTGCTACGGCCTGGACGACCGGCGCGGATAGGGGGACCACCCCCTGCGCACCCCCTATGGTGTCGAGAAAGTGCCACGCCTGCTCTGGCCTGGACGACCGGCGCGGATAGGGGGACCACCCCCTGCGCACCCCCTATGGTGTCGAGAAACTGCCACGCCTGCTGCGGCCTGGACGACCGGCGCGGATAGGGGGACCACCCCGTGCGCACCCACTATGGCGTCGAGAAACTGCCACGCCTGCTACGGCCTGGACGACCGGCGCGGATAGGGGGACCACCCCGTGCGCACCCCCTATGGCATCGAGAAACTGCCACGCCTGCTACGGACTGGACGACCGAGCTGAGCTGTGCTGTGCTGAGCTGAGCTGAGCTGTGCTGAGCTGTGCTGAGCAGTGCTGTGCTGTGCTGTGCTGTACTGTGCTGTGCTGTGCTGTGCTGAGCTGTGCTGTGCTGTGCTGAGCTGAGCTGAGCTGAGCTATGCTGAGCAGTGCTGTGCTGTGCTGTGCTTGTGCTGTGCTGAGCTGAGCTGAGCTGAGCTGTGCTGAGCAGTGCTGTGCTGTGCTGTGCTGTACGAAGGGTGAGGTGTGTGTCGCGGGTGCGGCACGGCAGGGAATAAAACCAGAACCCCACTAAGCATGTGGGGAAATATGCAAGGCCGCCTCCAGGGCCGCGAGCGATTTCAAAACCCCTCTCAGCAAAAATCTGGCTTTGCAAGGTTTTGAAGGATCCTGCGCTCTGGCTGAGTCCTGCTTGCGCTGAACCCCGTTACCTTGCGGCTGAGCGTTGCCGCTTCGCTTTCCGCCCCCTCGGTGACACATGCAAATTAGTGTTCGCAACCTGGAATGGACACCAAACTGGTGAACCTTTCCTATCCGCCCTGGCGTTTTGAGCTCTCCGTGTCTGTAGCGCTTCTGTTCTCGCCAATTCCAGATAGGTATGCGTCTTTGCTCGCCGGCATGTTGACCGCTGTGAGCTCAGAATATGTGCCTACGGCCTACGGGCTGTCGCGCGGATGGATCCGCTTGTGCAGCAGATGCCAGAAATAGCCGTCAACATTCGTTCAGATTCGGCCGAAGTGTGTTTCCATCACCTTCCCATCGAGGGAACCGGATCTAAAAAATAGGCAAATGTGATATACTTTACCTCACACTTTTGACTTGTTGAGTCGGCGATTGCCCCAGGCTCCAGCTCGGAGGGATGCCACACAACCACGGATCCCTGCTACCTGGGGGGCAACGGGCGGGGACTGTTCGCGCGCTTGCCCATGCACGGCTACTCCCCACCAATTGGCCTGTGCATTCGCAAAGAGACTTGAATTATCACGTCGCTCAACCCATGTCCGTCTTGGGGCTTTTGCATTCACACGTGAACTTGTTGATCCGTCTCTTCTGCATACGGGATTGTGTACTTGGCATCTCGCCATGCTGGACGCCGTCGCGGTCAGCAGCGTGGCACAGCTGGAGCTCGTGGTGCTGGTCATCGTTCTGCTGCTGGTGACCGCAGCGCGGCGCAGAAGTAGAAGAAGGAACCATTACACTGCGGTCCGTTGAGCCCGTCAGCGTCGCGCAGCTGAAGGTGGCCCAAGCGGGAGGAGCCTCGGCCGAGCACACGTCGTACTGCACGCTGGCACCCGTCGTACTGCAGCAGCCCGCCGCACTGCTCATCGTGCTGCCCGTGGCCGCCGTGGTGCGCAGCCGTGGGCGCAGGAATCGATATATGACGCACTCCGTCGAGCCGATCAGCAGCGTGCCGCTGGCGTCCGCAGTGCTGTATCCCGTCGTGCTGCTGAGTCCCGCATTGCTGCGCGTGCGTGAGCGTAGGAGCCGTTCTGCTGCGCTCCGTCGTTCTGCTCGGCGTCGTGCTTCTGGAGCGCGTCGCGCGGCATGTTCGGCGCTGCCGGTGCCGCAGCACTGGTCGGAGCTGGAGCTGAAGCTGGAGGCGGAGTCCCGCGACAGGACAGCAATGCGCGCTGGCATT
>CAUYUJ010008869.1:25000-37603 GCA_963575745.1 Prorocentrum cordatum | reverse complement strand
CTCCCAACGTCCAATCCTGCAGCTGCGAGAGACCGTCGACATGGGGTCAGGCGGGCGCGCGAACATTCGGTTGCCCGAGGATGTCAACTGTCGGATAAGCAATGAGTCAGTCGCGTGCAATCAGACGGTGGCTGGCGACACGCATGAACATGTCAAGGAAATTCAATGCACCTGACACCTGGTTTGCGAACCCTGGTAATGAGGCCTCAAGAAAACTCAGAACCGAAGCGGCTGCGGTTGCCGATGGCAATCGGGGCAAGGCGGAGGGGCGGACGCAACGAATCTGACGGCGCGGGAGACGACGCCAAAGCCCCTGGACATCATCGACGACGTGCGGACGGGCGAGAACTGGCTGGACAACGATGAGTCCGGCGGCGTCAGCAAAGGCGATGGCGACGACCATGGCAACGACGACTGCGGCGACGGGCCTTCTTGTCGCAGACAGCGCTCAGCCAATGCAAGTCAGGGCGCGCAAGGAAGTGGTTTCGGGCAAATGGGGGCCGTTCCAATTGGGGCCGCGAATGCAAATGCAAGAGTTCGTTGTGCGAGCGAGCCACCCCGCACGACATCGCGGAACTAGTGCGAATTATTGCGACGACGGGCTCGATTATTGTGTCGACCAAAACCTTTGGCGCATGGCCAGGCGAAGCTATGGCATCTTGTCACGACAGCGATTGCAAACCATTGTTCCCTGAAAGCGAGACTAAGCAAGCAATTGTAACGCAGAAACAAATCATCGCATTCGAGCGCACGAACTATTGCATCCCGATTACTGCGCGGGGCATTGCATGATGAATGCGCGCAGTACGAACAGTTGCATGCACCTGCGCGCGCATTTGCGGCCCCCTTTGCATTGAATCCGGCTGCCCGATTCTAAAGGAGGGGCTGCGGGGACCTCGCCTGGCGCATGCAAGCGGCGCCTCGCCGCTGAACAAGCGCCGTTAATCTGGCCGGACCGGCGGGGGCGGCCGCCGGACGACGACGCCAGGTCGCCGACAGAGCGCATCCAGGCGCGCATTCAAATCGCCACCATGGAAGCGCGGGAAGCCTTGATTCTGCAGCAGCGGCTGCGCGGCAAGCGCCTCCTCAAGCGCGGGCCACGTCAACGCCAAGGGGCGGAGATCGAAGACAGCGCCCATGTGCAGGACGTCGAACGAGAGAGCAGGGGCGAGGTACGCGGTCAGCTCGTCACGGAGGCGCTCCGGAATCGCGCGGAGCAAGCGCTGCGCGTCGTCGGCATTGCAGCCGCGCTGCGCTGGCCCAGCGCAGACCGCAACTCCGGCAGCGGTGTCCTTCCCGAAAATGACCCGGGCCCCAGGGCATGCGAAAGCCATTGTGTTCCCAGGGTGCCCTTTAAAATACCCATGGCACTCGAAAAACTTCTCGCCGTCAGCGAGAGCAGCTGCCCAAACCGGCAAGAGCCTCCGGCGCGCGATAATCGCCTGCGCCGCATCCGGGGCGGCGCCCGCGGCCGCTGCCCTGCCCGCGCCCGCGGGCGCTCCTGCCGGGGCCGAGCCCGCGGCGGGAATCTCTGCGGGCACCGGGCGTGGGGGAAGCGCGCGGTCGAGCCGGGCTGCCTTCCGGGCCGCCCTGGCAGCCCCGCGCGCCGCTTCCTGGGCGCGCAACTCATTGTGAACGTCCACGCATTCGCCCACGATGAAGTCGCAGACCCACCGCCCCATGTGGTGTACGGTGTGCGCCAAGGGCGACAGCTGCGCGTTGACAGACTCGCATATCGGCGCGGGGAAATCACCAAGGGCGGCAGCGTTCGCGGGCACGTCTGGGAAGCATTCCGCCTTGCACGTGGCATCGACGTGCCCTTTGCTGTGGGGTCGGTCGACGACGTACCGAAACTGGCCCAGGCGAACGGCCAGGCTGCCGGGCGCTGCGCCCTCCGCCCTGCCCTCGGCGAATAAACGCACGTGGCGCGCTTCGTCGTGCACGGGCGTCTTGAGCTCCGGGGCGGCACTTGCCACGTCTGCCAAAAAGCAATAGCGCTGGGAAAGCGTCTCAGCAGTAATCACTTCTTCAAGAGCACCGACAATCCCGCTCTCTGAGACTGCGGCAAGGAAGCCGGCCGACCGTTCTGCCGCGCGGATGGCCGAGACAGACCCCTTGCGCGTCTTGCGCGAATTGTCTTTAGCGTATCCGGAAGCCCAGTCGCCTAAGACCAAGCGAAGCGGTTGTCGGCGCAACTCCCTGCGCTCTTGACGACGGCGTTTGCGCTCTTGAATGGCCAGTTCTGCATTCTTAGCGAAATACGCTTGCACGGTCGAGTCGGGGACCGTGCACGCGGGCTGCCAATTAGCGAAGCCCGTCATTCGCACTTCAACGTCAAGGTAAGCCATGGCGGACAGGGGCGCCCGCACGCGGTGCGCTTCGATTTCTCCAGCGAGGGCAGGGCGGTCGGCGAGCTCCTGGTGACGCCGGCAAAGCACTCCTTTCTGCAAAGGCGACTCTGGGCAACCACGCACCAAGTGCAAGTCCAGGGCGTCGTGGTAAGGGGCCTCGGCGCACGGCGCGCCGCACGATCGCCGGTGCAGCTTGGCGTTGCCGTCGACGCAGACGATGTCCATCCTGTCCCCGCTGGCCCGCCACGCGCGGAGGCGGCGCTCCTTCATGAGAGGGCGGCACCAGGATGCGCAACTCTGCAGGAAGCTCTCCAGAGGCAATTCCAACAAAGAGCTTGCCAGGGCAGCGCGAGCGCCCTCGCGCTCCAAAGATCTCTGCCACATCTGGTGCCGCACCCATGCGGATTCCAGCGATTGCTCCAGAGTCTCCGTGGCGACTTCTGGTTCCAACGCCCGCAAGATCTGGGCCTCTCCAAGGAAGGACGCCCTGTGCGCGTACAAACGGCAGGCCCGCCGCTGCGCCCACTGATCATGCACGCCGAAAGACTTGTTGAGCATGAAGATCTCTGACGCAGGACAACCGGTATCCACCCTCTTCGTGAAACCGCCCTGGCCATTCCCAGAAGGGGACTCAACGTACCCACGCCAGTACTTATACATGTGCCCCTTGTCGCAACTGCGTTTGCATTGTTTGGCGTAGTGACGCATTACAAGACACCGCGGCTCCGACACAACTAAGCATTTCACCGGGCTCCTTTGCGGCACAGGGACCAACGGGCCCGAACAAACAAGGCAGCATGACCAGGTCGTCGTGAGCTCTGGCAGGAGCGCCGCCCTGGCGCCTGCAGCACTGGAGCCCCCGCTGGATGCGGCTGCCGGGGCAAAACCAGGCACGGCGTCGCGTGAGCTTGCGGGCGCGCCCATGGCCCGCGGGCCGGACCCTGGGCGCGTAGCAGAGCAAGACCGCGGATGCGCCGCCGCAACGCCACTGGCGCCGGAGCCCCTGCAGGATGCGGCTGCCGCGGCGGAACTACGCACGGCGTCGTCTGCGCCGGCAAGCGCCTCCATGGCCTGGGGCCCAGGCCCCGGGCGCGCAACTGCAACGCAAGCCTTCCACAACGGCCGCACCGGCGGCGGAGGAGCACTGGCGGACGGTTGGCGGTGCGCCCGCAGGTCCGCTGCTCGCCACAACGGTCGCACTGGCGCCGCGCCAGCGTCCACAGTGCAGCGGCCACCGTGTTCACGACCGCCTCCTGTCCCAGGCGGCGCGAGGAGTGGTTGCTGCGCCGCCGGGCGAAGCGGTGAAGAAGGGGAAGTCGACGACAGGCGTGGAGACCATAATGGCCGCACGGGCAGCATGCAGGACAGCGAAGTAGCGTCCGCCAGACGCGAGCGAAAGACGGCTCGAGCCAAAATGCTTACGCAGACTAGAGCGGGGAAGGAAAAGGAGGAGGAGCAGCACCAAGAGGAGGAGGACCTCTTTATTCCTCCAATGACATCCGGCGACCTGTGGAGTAGTCCCACCAGCCCTCTGGGCGTAGGTGGTCTAAGGAGTTTCCTCTTCCAACCCCCTTCTTCCCCATCGAGGAAGGGTGTACCCCTCCCCCTACCCCCTCCCCCTGCACCTGGACGAGGCGTTCCGCGACGCGTTGGGGCGTCCAAGATAACCCAAGACGGCTCCAAAAGGGCCTCAGAGAGTCCAAGATGGCCTCCAAGATAGCTCAACAGAGCGCAAGAACGCTCAATATGGCTTCCAAGATGCTTCAAGAGGCCCCAAGACCGCCCCAAGACGGACCTTACTTGCCAAAAAGCTCCCCAATCTTTACAAAACCCACAGAAATCAATGTTTGTTGCTTTCTCGCCTTTTCGCTTCCGATGGCCTTCCGAGGCCTCAAGTCAGCTCGAAGAGGGCCCATGAGGGCCCCAAGAGAGGCCCAAGAGAGCCCCAATACTGTCCCAAGAGAGCCCCAAAGCGCTCCAAGATCGCCCCAAGAGGGGTCCAGGAGGGGATTCTTGGGACTCCCGAGGGGCAGGGCGAATTGCGACCATCCTCTTTTTTGATCGATGTCCTCCAAGATGGCCCCAAGAGCGCCTCGAAAGCTCCCAAAGGCGCTCCAAGGTCGCCTCATCACTTCAACTCCCCTGGCGGCGTTTCTGGATGGGCTGGTGGGGATGCGCGAAGCGTCAACAATTTCTTGGAGGCTGCCTCTTCGGCTGCCTTGTTGGCTGCCTAAATGGTCTCCAATATGTCCCCAACGCAGCCTCCGAAACGCTGAACAATGCTCCACGAGAGCCCCAAGAGTGCCTCAAAGGCGTCCGAAATCCGCCACCGTGCCTGCACGGACTGGGCGTGTTAGAATGCTCATCTGGTCCATTTTTGGGAAAGTTCCTATTTTTCTAGGGCTGCCCCCCCCCTCCCCCTCGCGCGCACCCATCGCAGACTGGCCCCCCTGAAATTGCTCCCCGGCGTTCTTTTCAGCCTCCAGACGGCCACGATGGCATCCAAGAGGGCCCTCTGGCTCTGGTTCTGGTTCCGGGTCTGGCTTTGGCTCTGGCTCTGGTTCTGGTTCTGGCTCTGGTTCTGGCTCTGGGGCCGGCTCGGCTCTGGCTCTGCCCATGGTTCTGGGTTTGGCTTTGGCTCTGGCTCTGGCTCTGGTTCTGGTTCTGGCTCTGGCTCTGGTTCTGGTTCTGGCTCTGGCTCTGGTTCTGGTTCTGGTTCTGGCTCTGGCTCTGGTTCTGGTTCTGGCTCTGGCTCTGGCTCTGGTTCTGGTTCTGGCTCTGGCTCTCGTTAAGGTTTTGGTTCTGGCGCTGGTTCCGGTTCTGCTTCTGGATCTGGTTTTGGTTGTGGTTCTGGTTCTGGTTCTGGTTCTGGTTCGGGCTCTGGCTCTGCCTCTGGTTCTGGTTCTGGCTCTGGCTCTGGCTCTGGTTCTGGTTCTGGCTCTGGCTCTCGTTCTGGTTCTGGCTATGGTTCCTGTTCTGCTTCTGGATCTGGCTCTGGTTCACGCTCTGGTTTCTGTTCTGGTTCTGGCTATGGTTCTCGTTCTGGCTTTGTTTCGGGCTCTGGGGCTGGCTCTGGTTCAGGCTCTAGTTTTGGCTCTGGGTCAGGTTCTGTTCTGGCTCCGGCTCGGGTTCTGACTCTGGTCGTGATGGTGTTGGTTCTGGTTATGGCTCTGGTTCTGGCTCTGCCTCTGGTTCTGGGTTTGGTTTTGGCTCTGGCTATGATTCTTGTTCTGGCACTGGTTCTGGCTCTGGTGCCGCTTCTAGTTTTGGCTCTGGCTCCGGTTCTGGCTTTGGCTCTGGTGTTGATTCTCGCTGTGGTTCTCGCTTTGGTTCGGGCTTTGGCTCTGGATCTGGTTCGGGCTCTGGCTTTGGTTCTGGCTTTGCTTCTGGCTCTGGTTCTGGGTCTGGCTTTGGTTCTGGCTCTGGTTCTGCTTCTGGCTCTGGGGCCGGCTCTGGCTCTGGTTTTGGCTATGGTTCTGGCTCTGGCTCTGCTTGTCTTTCTGGGGTTGGGTCTGGGTGTGGTTACGGCCACGGCCGAAGATTTTGGTCGATAGTGGCCGGTTTTTGCACGCCTTCCTACCGCGAGGGGATTCCAAGAAGCCTCTGGCGCATTTCCCTTGCGATTTGTATTGCACGTGCCATCGATTTTGCGCCATTCTGCGCCGTTAGGCTCCTTGCGCGCCCCCGGGGGCCCAGGGCGCCGGAAAAAAGAAACATATTCGTCGTTAGCGCCTGTTTTTGTTCGATTCCAGGACGAAGGGTGTCCGGAAACTTCGGATCATCTGTTTCCCCAGATGGCGTTCATACATTTTCCGCGTCGACAGAAGGCCTGGCGCGGGGTCGGCCGGGAAACGTTTTTTTAGCTATCGAAAGGCGGCTGGGGCTTCCAGAAGTTTCCGCCCCCGGGCACCTCATGGGCACCCCCGGGGAACCCCGGATACGCCCTCGCTGTTTCTGTCGCGTTCTCCGGCGGGGTGGGTGGGAACGGAGGGGGGGGGAGGGGGAAGGAAGGGTGCCAATGCTTTTGGCCGCGGGCCGCGGAGACTGCCCCCCCCCCGCGCACGCCCGTGAAAGGCGCGGCGAAAACATAATAAACAATCACGTCGTGCATCAGCTGCACTTACCGCCTGCCCCTCGCGCTCATCATCCCTGACAGCCCCCGCCTCCTCCGCCTTTTCTCCACCCCCTCTTCCGTATCCGCCCCCTCCTGCGCATAGTGATCCTCCTCATCCTGCCTTCCCGCTCCCGCCCTCGCCTACCTCGCCCGCCTCTCCCGCCTACGCCTCCTCTTCTCCTCCCTCCTCCTCCTCCCCCCCCCCTCCTCCTCCTCCTCCTCCTCCTCATCATCATCATCATCCTCCCCCTCCTCATCCCCCTCCTCCTCCCCCGACGAGCGCCCCGCCTCCCGCAGCCACTCCGGCCGTCTCACGTGCGCGCGGGTCAGATCCCGAGCAACTTCTGACGCCGATGGCCCTGCCTCTGCTCCCTGCGCTTCGCCGCCGCCTGCAGAACAGCGCACCGGTCCTTCACCTCCTGCTCACTCATGCCGACTCGCCCCGCCATGGCCGCTCCCTGCGCACCCCCTCCCCGGAGAAAGATTTTCGCCGCCTTCACGACGATTTCGTCCTTCGTCTTCTGCTCGGCGAGCTCTGCAGGGGTGGGTTTCTGCCAGAACGACTCCTGCAAGTCGATGTGAAACCAGACGAGATGCCCGTTCTTCGGGGTCTTGCTCTGCCTCCATGCCGCCTCGTCGAGCCACGACCGCATCTCGGCGTTGAAGTCGGCCTCTTCCTGGGTCTCCTGGAGAGCGCCGCCCTGCGCGGCGCAAACCATGGGCGCCACGCTAGGAAGGAGCGCGTTCGGGCAGAGCGAGGGCGGGCCCAGCGCCAGCCTGAACGCGCGCAACCTTCCGCGATGGTCACCTTTGGGTTTACGCATTGCGACCTGACACGTGGTCGTACGGGCCCCGCTTCTTCCCCCCCTTCTCGACGGCGTCCGTTTGGCCCTCGTTCTTCTCCATGTCTGCCGAGTCCTGCTGGGGGCCGCGGTCCTCTTGCTTGCGCCCCTGCTCCGCGTCCGTCTGTCGCTGCACCTCCTGCACGTTCTGCTCCAGTTTCTGCTCGCGGCCGCGCTCCGTCTGGCCCAGCCCCCGGTCTCCGGCCGTTTGCCACCCCTGCTCTTCCGGTCGGTTCCCCGACATCTGCTCGCGGCCTCGCTCCTTTGCGTCGGGCTCCTTCTCCCAGTACTTCTGCCGCTTCCAGTCCGCGCCCTCCTCCCCCTGCCAGTCCCAGTGATTGCGCTTCTTCCAGGCTCCCTGCGTCTGCGCCGAGGACTGCCACTTCTGCGTGTCGGAGTTCCCCCAACTGCGCGAGGAACCGCCATCGCGCCGCGCGCGCTGCTGCCACCCCTGCGTCGGACAGCGCAGGCTCCGCGGCGAAAATGCGCATCCCAGGGGCACCTCCGGCATCGCGCAGAAAGAACTTTCTTAGACATTCACCCCCTGTCTCCCCCAAGCAGACCGCGGGGGGGAACTGGCCGTGCTCTTCTCTTCTCTCCGCGCGCCGCCCGAGGTGCCCCGGAAAATGCGATCGCGCGCATTTGTCCGCGGGGCGCGCCGCCCGCCCACGCCTGGCCCCACTCGGCGCTCGACCGCGAGGTGTTCGACCACGCGGCGTTCCAGCCGCCGCGCCACCAGCTGCCGCCCGAGCTGTCGCCCTTGCTGCGCTGGTCCTCCTGCGCGTTTTGCGCGGGCTCCCTGGGCCGCGTGGCGGTGGACTGCGGGGCCCATCCACCGCCGCGCCACCAGCTGCCACTGTGGCCCTCCGGCGTCTCCTTCGGCGCGCCCTCGCCTCCCGGCGCACTATGGTCGTTGTCGCCCTTGGTGTCGGTCTTGCTCAGCTGGCACCCTGTCCCGCGCTCCGCGGGCCTGGTCTTCTCCGCGCTCGCCGGGGCCACGGCCGCGCGCGCGGTGGCGGCCAGTTCCGGGCTCGCCTTGGCGAACCACGTCTCCTGGATCAGGGCGGGACGTTGTTCCAAGTTTGGGGATGCACGTGGCCTGGGAATGGCAACGCTCGAGACTCCGATGTTGAATCTGGCTCTGTCTTTGGTGCTGGGGCTGGCGCGCATGCGCACAGAGGTGTATGTGCATGTGCCAATGGCCATCCGTACATGCGAGAGCGAGTTTTGTATGCTCGTGGCGGTGGACAAAATATTGTTTGTGTTTGCTTCGGGTTGTGGCTATCGTAGATGGCGTGGTGGTGGTGGTGGTGTGTGCATGGTGGTGTATGCTGCTATAACTATGTTGATGCAGGTGGGCATCGTTCTGCTATGTATTTCGGCATGGTTCTTGGTGCACAATGAATATGGGTATTGTTGTGGGTGTGGGTTTTCCGACGGCCCCCGGTCCTGCGCAGCGGCTGGCAGGCCACGCAGCAACCTCACGACGGCTCGGCGTTTGGGCTTTGCGGGCAACACTCCGAGCAGCAGCGTGTTGCACAACGTGCAGATTGTAGCCGCTGTGAGCGTAGCTCCGCCGTCCTTGCCCCAGCGACAGCCGTCATGCTTGCACGCTCCCACCATGAACTTGGAGATGTCAGGCGGGCGCCTGGCAAACAGGCCTCGCCTCGACAGCTTGGGTTGCCTCGGACCACAACGGCCACGGTCAGTGAGCGCTGCTCTGGGCGCTGCATCGGACTCCCCCTCCTGCTCCTCCGTCCGTCCGTCCGTCCGTCCGTCCTCCTCCTCCTCCTCCTCCTCCTACGACGGCGCTGGAACCGTCAGAGTGCGATTCGTGATGGAAAGGCCGGCCCCGCGGAGAGGGTCGGGACTTCGGGGACTCTCTCTCTGTCTCTCTCTCTCTCTCTCTCTCTCTCTCTCTCTCTCTCTCTCTCTCTCTCTCTCTCTCTCTCTCTCTCTCTCTCTCTCTCTCTCTCTCTCTCTCTCTCTCTCTCTCTCTCTCTTCTTAGTACCACCAGCCCTTTAGGGCTACGGTGGTATAGCGAGTTTGTTCTTCTCTCTTCCCCCTCCTTCCCCTGCTCGGGGGAGGGGTTTACCCCTCCCCCTACCCCCTCCCCTGGACCTGGAGGGGGGGGGCTGGAGGCGTTAGAGCGTCCAAGATGGCTCAAGATGGCTCCAAGAGGCGCTCCAAGTCGCAAGATGGCCTCCAAGATGGCCCAAGATACCTCAAGATGGGTCAAGATAGCCTCCGACATACCTCCAAGAGGCCCCAAGACAGCCCCAAGACGGATCCAAGTGCCCTTCGAGCCCTCCACGGCGCCCTCCAAGATGCCAAAACCCTTAAAAAGCCTAGGGAAAACCAATGTGTTTGGCATTCTCGCCTTTTCGCTTCCGATGGGCTTTGGAAGCCTCAAGATGGCCCCAAGATGGCCCAAAAGAGCCCCAAAGAAGGCCCAAGACGGCTCCAAGATCGCCCAAGAGGCGCCCAAGAGCGCTCCAAGACGGCCCCAAGACGCCGTTTGAGAGCCTCCGAGGGGGCGATGCTAATTAAGGGACCTCCTCTTTTCGAGCCATGGGGCCCAAGATGACCCCAAGAGGCCTCCCAGCCTCTCCCAAAGACCCTCCACCCCGCCCTTTTTGGCCCAAGATGGCTCCAAGAGAGCCCAAGAGAGCCCAAGATGGCCTTCAAAATGGCCTAGGATAGCCAAGCATGGCTCAAGATAGCTTCCGACAGACCTCCAAGAGGCCTCAAGGCAGCCTCACTATGGCCCAACATAGCCGAGCATGGCTCAATATAGCCTCCGACAGTCTCTAGCCGAGCATGGCTCAAGATAGCCTCCAAGAGGCTTCAAGAAAACTGGCAATCAATTCTGGATGGGCTGGTGGGGATACGCGAAGCGTCAAGAATTTCTTTCTCTCTCTTTCTCTGCGTCCCTCTTTGTCTCAGTCGCCAAGAAACACAGAAACACAACGACGAAGAGCAGCGGGCAGCTGTTTTCCACCATTATGCGGGGAGGGTGCAGGGAGGAGGGAGGCAGGCAGGCAGCAAGGAGGGGGGAAGAGACAGCGGACTGGGGACCGAGGGCCAGGGACCAGGGACCAGGGACCGGGGACCGGGGACTGGGGACCGGGGACCGGGGACCGGGGACCGGGGACCGGGACCGGGGACCGGACCGGGGACCGGACTGAGGAATTCCCCCATTGTGCCGACGCGCGGCCACTGCGCGGGGGGGGGGGGGGGAACCCACGCAGCGCCGCGCGCTCCTCGCCGCTCGCTCCAGGGGGCGGCGGCGCGCGGGCGCTCTGCCCCCCCTCTCCCTGTCAGCCCAGCATGCCCAGCCCCGCCCTGCCCAGAGCCGGGGCGGGCTGGAGAGGCGCCCCCCCCCAGAGGAGGGCGCGCCAGGGGCGAGCGAGCGCCCCCGCGCCCTCGATGCCCCCCCCGCGCCCCGATGTCCCGCAGAGCCTCGTCGGGCCCTCGCCCTGGCCGCGGCGGCGCCCCGGGGGGAGGCCTTTCCACGACGAGGGCGCCGAGGCCGCGCGAGCGCCTCCGCGCCTCGATGCCCATCCTCTCCTCGTGGGTGAAACCCTGTGCTCCGCGATGCAGGGCTGTACCTGGACGGCGTGTTTCGTGTTCGTCCTCCTCCTCCTCCTCCTCCTCCTCCTCCTCCTCCTCCTCCTCCTCCTCCTCCTCCTCCCCTCCTCCTCCTCCCCCTCCTCCTCCTCCTCCTCCTACCTCCTCCTCCTCCTCCTCCTCCTCCTCCTCCTCCCCCTCCTCCTCCTCCTCGCTTTCCCTCGCCCGATGCCTCGAGCCCACCTCTGCCGCAAAAACGACGTCGGGACGAAAGCGGCCCGCGAGGTCGCGAAAAAAAACACCGTTCGGGGAGGCCCCGCCCTGCTCCGCGAGGATGCCCCGCCCCTCGCGCCGCCGGGGGTCCTGCAGGTGGCAGTGCCTGCCGGGCTGCCAGAAGGAGAAGCTCTCGCAGCCCGTGAACCGCCTGCAGCGCGCCTCTGCGATTGGTGCGTTTCGGGGGGCGACGACGACGACGACGACGACGACGACGACGACGACGCCGACGCCGACGCCGACGCCGACTTCGACGCCGACGCCGACGCCGAAGACGACGACGACGAGAACGAGGACGACGCCAACAGCGACAACGACGACGACGCCAACGCCGACACCGACGCCGACGCCGACGCCGACGCCGACGCCGACGACGACGACGACGACGCCGACGACGACGACGACGAGAACGATGACGACGAGTACGAGAACGACATCGACGACGACGCCGACGCCAACGTCGACGACGACGCCGACACCGGAGACAAAGACGACGATGACGACGCCGACGCCGACGCCCATGCAAACGACGACGCCGACGCCGACGACGACGAGAACAACGACGACGCCAACGCCGACTTCGACGCCGACGCCGACGCCGATAACGGCAACGACGACGACGACAAGGAGGAGGACGACGACGCCGACGACGACGACGAAGACGACGAGAACAACGACGACGCCGACGCCGACGCCGACGACGCTGCCGCCGACGCCGACGCCGACGCCGACGCCGACGCCGACGAGAATGAAGACGACGACGACGACGAAAACGACGACGACGACGCCGACGCCGACGATGACGAGAACGACGACGGGTCAGATGGATGCGCACTGAATAGGATTACTTGCATCAGAAGGTGATGGTTGTGTCGTGTAGAGGAACGCGGCGCGAAGGCGAGAGCTAGAGGCCTCCTAGATGGGGTCTGAGTAGATGGGGTCAGAGATTTAGCCGCATCGCCGATACATCGGCGATACATCGGCGACGCATCGCCGATGCATCGGCGATGCACTGGCGAAGTCGGCGATGCATCGAAGACGTCAGCGTGGAGAAAAGTGGGCCCCACATCGGGCCGCATCGGCGTTGCATCGCCGATGCATCGGCGATGCGGCACGATCCTCCGACCCCATCTACTCCGACCCCATTTAGGAGGCCTAGAAGAGCCACGTTTTGAATACGAGCAGGTCTCACTCCTTGAAACTGTTGCAAGTTTCTGGACGAGTGTACGCGGCGTCGTGACGAGAGCCACGCTTTCCACATGCTTGCCTAAGGGGCTCTTACTGAGTTAAATACTGTTGCCTCCTATTCTTACGTTGCCCGTTGCTCGGAAGTTCGCTGGGTTCCTCGGGTTTGCCCGAATTCCTCGTGTTCCCCGCCCCCGGTGCCTCCTACTATTACAGGCCCGTTTCCCAGATCGACCTCGGGTCCTCGGGATCCCCAGGTTCCCGGTT
>CAUYUJ010008869.1:7500-20000 GCA_963575745.1 Prorocentrum cordatum | reverse complement strand
CGCCAAGGCGATTATTCTTGCGGCAAGCTCGTCAAAGCTGGATGGCGCGCTTTCGCTCTTCCTGCTGTCGGGCGTGAGCACGGGCAACCTGGATCAGGCGGGCTGCTTACGCTTGTGCCTGCCCGACATGATCTGGGGTTCGTTGAAGATAGCAGAACGGCCATGATCGCACCAGGTAGGGCTTCGCTCGCAAGTCACTCAGGGTTTGCGAAGCATGGCATTGTCGCTGTGAATGTCTACATGCACGCGGGTCAGGGCATGTCACCTGACAATGTGAGCCTACAGCTGGACATCGCCGAGCGTGTGAGCTGCATGGGCAAGCCCTTCATCATCGGTGGCGGTTTCAGTGCCACCCCGCAGGAGTTGCGCGCGGCAGTCATCTTCGATTTCCTACCCTGCTCGGCGTGGGCCCCGCAGGTGGGCACGCGCGCACCAGCGTGTCGTGTGATCGATATTGTCCTTGTCTCCTCTCGCCTGAGGCCGGCGCAGGTGCAGACTGAGCCGTCGATCCCGATGAGTCCCCACGCGGCCGTCTCCTTGGCGCTGGAGTCGGGGTTGTGCCAGCCGTGGATGCGCGTCATTCCTGTGCCTCGCCCGTTCCCTGCTGTTAGACCGTCAGGATGTGCATCGGCCGACTTCAACGGCATGTGGGAGCATATTCGCACGTGTATGCCCACGGGGACAGGAGAAGCGGGGACATTATCAAAGGGCTGGGAGATGTTCATCGGTGCTGCGGAGCTGGAGTGGTGCGATGCCTACCAGGTTTCTGACGACCGATCTAAGCATCTCGGCAGAGCGCAGGTTCCTCGCCCCAGGTGGGTTCGCTCTCAGCCCCCCCTGCCGCCGAAGTTCCCGAAGGTGTCCCCCGAGGCCATCTGGCTGCGCAGGCTGGGAGCTTCGTTGACGTTCGCTGCCCAGGTGGCGCAACCCATCACGCGGGTCAACGCGCTTCGGGCAGTGGGCAAGCTGACTCGGGATGCTCCAGGATGTGTTCGACTGGGTGGGCCCTCGATTGGCAACCTCTGGCGGGCCCTGGTCACCTTCCTCCCCGTCTGGGACCTGGGCCCGAAGGTGGTCTACATCATGAGTCAGGAGATCAAGAGGGGGGCCTCGCGAGTGGCCCGACGTGATTTGCAGCGCCGGGCTGCCAAATTCAGGAGGTGGGTCTCGGAGCAGTCTGCGGGACGGGCAGGTGGGCTTCACGCGTTTCTAAGGACCCCCAAGGCTGGCAGAGTAGCTCCATGGACTCCGAAGACCCCACCATGCCCCTCAACAAGCAGCAAGAGGTTGATGAGTTGCAGAAAACATGGAGTCGTTGGTGGAAGTTGGGGGAGAAGCACCCCATACTCAGCTGGCCTGGGGATCTTGGGGAGAGGCCCCCTCGGCCAACGCTCGACTACCTGCGCAGGGTCCTGAGGTCCTTCAAGCCCATGTCTGGGATGGGGTTCTGCGCCATCAGGCCGAGGCAACTACCCGAGCTGTGCGACTCCGCGGTCGGATGTTTGATTGACCTGGTCACGGCCATCGAGGCCGCGGCCGAGTGGCCGACGCTGATCACGAAGATTGCCTTCTTGGCCATGCGATTGGGCGGGGTTCGCCCCATCGCGCTGCTCCATGTCGTCGCCAGGGTCCAAGCCAGATTGAGAATGCCTGTCGCGAAAGAGTGGGGGGCGAAGAATTATCGGCACTACTTTTGGGCTGCTCCTGGGAAATCATGCGAACGAGCGGTTTGGCAGCAGTCGGCCTGGTCCGAGTGGGCCACCGCGAAAGGTAAAGGATCCCAGGCGGGCCTGTGGACGTCGGCCCAGGTGACGATGGACCTGCTAGAAGCTTTCGAACAGGTTAAGCACCATTGGCTCCTGGAGGCGGCGATGAGAACAGGCTTCCCCCTGTGGCAGCTGCGGCTCCAGATTCTCCTGTACAGAGCACCAAGGTTCCTCACCCTCGGCACCGCGGTGTCGGACGAGCTGCAAGTCGATCAGACCATTCTGCCTGGCGACGGGTGGGCTACCACGTTCCTCAAGCTCGCCCTGCTCTAACCCCTCGATCGAGCATGGCCCCCCGGACGGTCGGTGGCTCCGTTCGTGGTGGTCGACGATGCTGTCTTGCATAGGGTTGGGTCATGTAAGGCAGTTACACGTGAGATCGTACAGGCGTCAAAAGTTGTGCAACGTGAGCTGGATTTGCGCCAACTACAGCTACATGGCGACAAGACGCGCGCGATGGCAAGCAGTTGCGAGGTGCGATCGGACACTGCTCGGCAACTCGTTCGCAATGGGGCCCGGGCGCCGCGTCATGAAAGAAACCTCGGAGTCGATTTCACCTGTGGGCGTCGTGTGCTTCGGCGTGTCCGACACGAGCGACTTCGTTCGGCACGATCAAACATTCATCGACTTCGGCGATTTTGTTGTGGGCCCCGAAAGAGAGTGGCGGCTCAGCTCGTGGCACGTGCAGGTATGGAGGCTGGGGTCACTTATGGGGCGTCGGTAACTGGTACCTCGGCTACGGAGCTGGATTCGGTTCGTAGTCTCAGGTTCTCGGCGATCGAGAGGCATGGCGCAGGGAAGTCCAGGACGATGGCGCTCATGCTGGTCAAGGAGCTTGACCCGATTTTTCGTGCCACACTGCTCCCTGTCCTGGCTCTTGCGCGGGCTCTGTGGGGATCTTGCATACCCATGAAGGTCGTCTCGGACGGACTTCTGGAGGCCAAGAAGGTTCGGATGTGGCCCCAGGTCCAGGGTCCCTTCGGAGCCGTCAAGCTGCCCCTCGATCGGATATCCTGGAAGTTCTCGGGCCATGATGTGCTCACCTGGATCGCGCACGATGGCGTCTCGGTGAATGTTCGGGACGTGTTGGTCTGGTACCTCAGGAAACTCCTGGTCCGTGGGATAGAGGCCTGGCAGTGGGCCAAAGTTGCTGGTGCTGATGGGTACGAACATTTGGGCAAAGGTGCTGCGATGGCGTCCCTTCTTCGACTTCTGAAACGCTCACGGCCCCAGAGCCACCAGTGTAGAGACTTAGGCAGCTTGACCGTGCAAGAGCGTGCATACCTTAGGAGCGTTTTGCTTAATGGGCAGTGCCCGATGGCGAGGACGCGCGAAGCTGGTTTCGTCGCTTCGTCTGGGTGCCTTCTCTGTCCTGGAATTGGGTTCCTGGTCCACCGCCACTGCGAATGCACCGGGGAGATCGCGAAAGGCGAGCGCCCCCCCATGCCTGACAGGTTTCAGATGCTGCTTGCGAGGCTGCCCTGCCCGCAGGCACAGTGCTTGTTAGAGCGTGGGCTGCGGCCGTCGCCCCCCGCGCCCGGCTCATTCAGAGTCCCCGATTGTGATTGCGAGACGTGGCAGGTGCACGCTGGAGGCGGTATTTTATGTGCCCGCGAAGCGTTCTTGGACGGCTCGCTTTTCGATGGTGGGTGGGACGGGGTGAGTTCGGCGGGGTGGGCGATTGCGGTGCTGCATGAAGCCGACCCGCTGTGTGCCAACGACGTGGTACATGGCAGGTTGCCGTTTGCCTACCGCGACATCGATGGCGCAGAGCTGCTTGCACTAGCGAAGCTGCTGCGAATCTCGGTGCCGCCTATATGCGCGGTCACTGACTCGAAGTTTGTTGCTGACGGCATAGAGCGTGGTCCTCAAGGGACTACGACCCATGCCACGGCCTGGGCTGAGCTCTGGCGTATGTTTTGGGCCGCCCTGGACGACTTTGGTGGGATTGGGCCCCAGGGGCTCCAGGTTCGGAGGGTTCGCGCCCATCTCTCCGAAGCTGATGCGCTGCGCGGTCGGATTTCGCGCCGCGATCGGTTCGGGAATGCTTCTGCTGACATCTGGGCGAAGTTTGCGGCCAGCCAAGGCAGGCTGGCGGCTGCTGATCGCGAGAAGCTCCAGCTCGCGCAGGTTCTCGTGGAGGACGTTGCTCACTTCATCGCGCGAGCTGGGGCCTCCGTGGATTCGTGTGATACAGTTTTGTTGAGGCCTGGCGCCAGGCCGAACAAGGCGCCAGTGCTGCAGCTGGTTTACCCCAAGCTTGGGCACGAGCTGGTGGGCCCCGAGGGGGCCAAGTGGTGTGCGCGGTGCCGTGTCCCCTCGCCCTCGAAGGCGGAGTGCCCTGGCGCCGTCGCGTCGCGGGCCGCGGAGGCCAACCGTCGGATCATCGCCGACGGACTCAACGGCCACAAGCTTGTGCGTGTTGTCACGGATCAGGCGCTCGACCGTAACCACTTTGCGGCGGTCGGGTGCCAGGTCTGCGGTGCTGCCACGTCGGTGCAGCTCAAATCTCTGTCCCGACCCTGCACGAAGCCAGGGGTCCACGGGGCTCGGGCCATAAGGGCCATGGAGGGGGGCTACGTCCCTCATGTGAAGGGGGCTAAGGTGCGCACCTCAGTGGTGGCCCTGGGCCCGTAGTCAGCGGTGCGTGCACGGACGTGCGCGCGCTACCCTCGGGGAAGACGAGGAGGAGGAGGAGGAGGAGGAGGAGGAGGAGGAGGGAAAGGAGGAGAGGGAGGAGGAGGGGGAGGAGGAGGAGGAGGAGGAAGAGGGGGAGGGGAGGAGGAAGAGGAGGAGGAGGAGGAGAAGGAGGAGGCGGAGGAGGAGGAGGAGGAAGGGGGAGGAGGGCGGAGGAGGAGGAGGAGGAGGAGGAGGAAAAGGAGGAGGAGGAGGAGGAGGAGGAGGAGGGAAGGGCAGAGGAGGAAGGAAGAGGGAGAAGGGACAAGCAGCAGGAGGACGAGGAGGGAAGGAGCAGGAGGCGTCCGTCGCCATTTTGGCTCAAGCGTCTGCCGCGCGGCAGAGGGAGGGCCCTCACATAGCGCCCTGTCTCGCTCGGAAGGCGTCGGCAGCTCGGCGCGCGACACGGGCGCGGGCCCGCCTGGCCCGCGAGAAAACCCTCCACAGGGCCCGCGGCAGCAGCGACCACGCGCCGGGGGTCCTGGCGGGATCGGGAGCGCTGGGCCGATTTTCCACCACCGCCACCATAGGTAAAAGGGGGAGGGGGATGAAGGGGAGGAGGAGGAGGAGGAGGAGAAGGAGGAGGAGGGGGAGGAGGAGGAGGAGGAGGAACGTTTCAGGAACGTTTCAGGATGAAGACAGCAAAAATCGAGGATTCGGAGGGATGGCGAAGCCCATCGAATTGGCAACGGACAGTACGAACAGAAACTGCACTATGGCGCTTTCATGCGAGGTGAGTTCACGAGACCCTGAGACTCAGCATCGCGGACAGCCTTTGGAGGTACAGGCGGATGGGGGAACTTGCCAGCTCGAATTTTGACAGGATGTTGTCGCCCCTTCGGGGACGGCTCGCACATCTCGGTTAATTGACGAGGGTCTGCAGTACAACTCTTGCCGCAGACCGTGCAGAATGCAGCTGGAGCATTGCGGGCAAAAAAAGCACACATCTGGAAAATCGAATCCTGATTCGAGAACAGGTTACATCTACGGCAGAAGTATTTAGCACCAGCGCGACCCCAAGAATGCTCGGACGACTGCAAAGCCTGCGCAAGCTTGGGAAGGGAAGGGGCCCCTCACGGTCGGGGCGCTCGGCGGCCCATGGGTCAGCCTGGATCCTCGCCGCCAGAGCTCGAGGCGCCCTCCCCCGCTCAAGGGCGGCCTCCGCGCCCCGTCGGTCCGCGGGGGGGAGGGGGGGGGGGGCGATCGCGAATTCGGCCCAGCCGCGCTCAGCTGCTTCAGCCGCCAGGGCATCCGCACACTCGTTGCCGAAAGCATGAACCATGTCCCGGCGGGAAGCGGTCGCGTTCTCCAGGTGACACGGGGCCCATGTCAGCCCGACGGCGCCTGGGCCTCGAGCCCCCACCGCCTTTTGGACCCTGGCCCAAAAGGGTCGAGGTGTTGGCCGCCCTCGGCCGCTCTCAGGCGCCCCGAGCGAGCCAAGGCCTTTGGCCCGGGAGCCCAGCAGAGGACGGTAATCCGCACTAAAGCGGAGGCCCCCAACCGTGGCGTCCGAGGCCTCCGCGAGCGCCGCTATCTCCGCTCTAGGAGCAGTTTGCCCTCGGCCCTCGATCGAGCAACCGAGGCCCCACACAGGCTCCCCCACAAATCGCCAGAGGGAACCAAGGCAACAAGCCCTGCGCCGACCCGTCGGCGCAGAAAGTCGCCCGGGAACCTCCCGCCCGACCCATCCCCGACCAAGGCGACGTAGCCTTCGGCGTCGCGGGGGACGGCATCAAGGGATCCAACAGACAGGCGGGCGGGCGGTTTGTCCTCGAACCGAGCGGCCGTTCCGGCTCGGCCTGGGACTCCACGCAACCAAAAGCTGGGGCAGCTATGCTGGCTCACGCTGGCTCGCTCGACGAGGTGCTCGCCAGAGTCAAAATTATCCCAGTGCGGCCCAACCTAGGAGTTGGAGCCCCTAGGAAAGCAGCATTAGTAGTAGCAGTAAAGCTAAGCGAAAGCTGAGCTAAAGCTAAGCTAAAGCTAAGCTAAAGCTGGGCTAAAGCTGAGCTAAAGCAAAGCTAAAGCTAAGCTAAAGCTAAGCTAAGGCTAAGCTAACACTAAGCTAAAGCTAAGCTAAAGCTAAGCTGAAGCTAAGCTAAAGCTAAGCTAAAGCTAAAGCTAAAGCTAAGCTAAAGCTGAGCTGAAGCTAAAGATAAAGGTAAGCTAAAGCTAAGCTAAAGCTAAGCTAAAGCTAAGCTAAAGCTAAAGCTAAGCTAAGGCTAAGCTAAGGCTAAGCTGAAGCTAACCGAAAGCTAAGCTAAAGCTAAGCTACGCTAAGCTAGAGCTAAGCTACTAAGCTAAAGCTAAGCTAAAGCTAAGCTGCATCTAAACTAAAGCTAAACTACAGCTAAGCTAACGCTAAGCGAAAGCTAAGCTAAAGCTAAGCTCAAGCTAAGCTAAAGCTAAGCTGAAGCTAAGCTAAGGCTAAGCTAAAGCTGAGCTGAAGCTAAGCTAAAGCTAAGCTAAAGCTAAGCTGCAGCTAAAATAAAGCTAAGCTAACACTAAGCTGAAGCTAAGCTAAAGCTAAGCTAAAGCTAAGCTAACACTACGCTGAAGCTAAGCTAAAGCTAAAGCTAAGCTGAAGCTAAGCTAAAGCTGAGCTAAAGCTAAGCGAAAGCTAAGCTAAGACTAAGCTAAAGCTAAGCTAATAACACTAAGCTGAAGCTAAGCTACAGTTAAGCGAAAGCTAAGCTAACGCTAAGCGAAAGCTAAGCTAAAGCTAAGCTGAAGCTAAGCTAAAGCTAAGCTGAAGCTAAGCTAAAGCTAAGCTAAAGCTAAGCTCAAGCTAAGCTCAAGCTAAGCTACAGCTAAAGCTAAAGCTAAAGCTGTGCTAAAGCTAAAGCTAAGGCTAAAGCTCCCAGGGGACTGGGGGAACCGCGGGGCGGGGACTGGGGGAACCGCCCAGGGCGGTTAGCATTGCCCGGCCCTTTAAGCAAAGAGAGTAAGAACCCTTCTAGGCAGAGCCTAGGTAGGGAATATGCGCGGCCTCTGTTGGCCTCGCAACTCCAAACCCGATGGAAAAGATCCTCGGGCTCCTTTAGACACCGCCGGCTCGTGGGTGAGAGGACGTCGCCCGCGGCGCGCTGGCGCCCACGGGGCCACTGCCCACTGGCGACGACCACGGCGTGCAGGGCCCATCGGTCTAGGTCGCCGTCGGGCTCCAGCCTGTGGAACTCGCGGCAGACCTGATACATTCAAGGGGACGTAAGACCTGGGCACAGGGGACTCGGAAATACCCGACGAGGTCGTCAAACAAATGACGAGGCCGAGCCTGCATTTTGGCGAGGCCTCCCGCTGCAGACATCCCACGAAACTCCTCCTCGTCAAAACCCGAAGCGCGGTCGTCAAAAAACGATGGCGAACCCGAGTCCTGGCAAACCCGGGTCTCACGCTCCCCCGATGCGCATCGGCGCCGTCGCGGAGGTCAGCAGCAGCGTCGTGCAACGAGGCGGTGGCCCAGAGCGGGCGGTCCACGGAGTCCTCGATGTCGTCTAAGATGTCGGCGAAGTCGCCGTGGAGAGGGTCGAACTCAGCATCGACGATCGAAAGTACCCGCCAGAACACCGCCTGGTCCGAAATCCACTCCATGGGGCTACGCGGGCCCCAGCCGACGACGACCAGAGTGGCAATCGTCGGCGCGACGGGCCCCTTGACGATCCTCCATCGCCGAGAGCCCGCGATGCGGAGACGTGATCGACTGCACTCCCAAGTCCTTGCCGCCCGACGATGCAGGTTAGAGCACTCACGCCATCTCTTCAGCCAAGCCAGTATCTGCTCACGCCGAATACTCTTAGCAGGGTCCCACCGATCAGAAGCAGCAGCAAGTGACGTCGTCAAGCAATTGCCTGGTCCAGTGTCAAGTTCAGACTGAGCAGCCTGCCTCCTCAGCTGCACCATCTCGTAGCCTGGGACGCCGAAGGTCTGGTGCGAGTAGGTGCCTTGCGGCTTCGCACCCATGGACCACAGAGGGAGCGAATGGTGGCGCGCAGGCGAGCGCGCCGACGCATGCACTTGATGGCCAGGGAGCGTTTCTTGGCCCTGGTGAAGCGGTCCCTGGCCTTGTGCCTCGAACGGCACTTCCCCGCCGAGGTGTCAGCCCCCAGGTCGACTGCGTGTCGGACCGCCCCGGCGTGGACATCAGCACGCTGAAGACCAGACGCAATATGTGCAGCCAGCTTCGAAGACAACGACGACCGTCTTGGGGCTTTTCGTTCAACCCGCCGCCTTGAACTCCGCTCCAAGAGAAGACCCAGCATCAATCCAAATAACACCAAATCGCTTTTCGGTGCCCTTGGTTCGGGCCACCGTGTCGTCAACGAAAGTGCACAAGAGGATGCTCATCCCATATCGAGAGTGAGCCCAAGCAAGAATAGGCCGAAGGAAAGCTTCGCCAGACGTCCTCCATGCAGCGAGCCTGCCACAAGACTCTTCTCTAGCTGGATGGCCTTGCTCAGCCACACTCTATCCTTCAAGTGCCTCAGCGCCAGGAACAGCTGGAGTTCCAGTGCCAGGATAATGGCAGGGATGCCCTGCTTAATCCCAGCCGCACACATCGACACGATAGAGATGCTATCGTAGAACTTCTCCAGGTCCAATAAAATAGTCGCAGTTGAGATCTGCAGTTCCTTACAGGTCTCATCCATCAGGGAGCGGATGAGGGCAGCCTGCACAGCCGACGAACCTCGTATGGACGTGTCCCAATGTTCGCCAGCGTCAACCACCCACGAAAGAGAATCAGCGCTCCTCATCTTGCTCCACAGCTTAGCTAGAAAGGGCAGCAGGCCCAAGATGCGATCGCGATCGCTCCCCCTTGGCTTGGGGGCGACCTCAGACACCACCATGAAGAGCTGCTCGGGCTACATCCCGCTGCGCTCGATATCTACCATGACATCGAGCAGCTCGAACTTGGCGGCGTCAGGCAACCTCTGAACATCGACTGGTCCCATGTTGTCCATGTCCTTGGCCTTCTTGTCATTCATGGCCCTGATCGCGGAATCGAGCCTGGACATGGACAGCGGCTCCAGGTCGTCATTGGCGACCCTGGAAAGAACGTACTCAAGGCCAGCCACGACCTTGTGAGGGGCCATTCTGGAATCAGGCCATATCGCTGCCCAATCGTCAGCGCGCTTGTCCATCGTCTCATCGGGCGTGGCGTTCACACGGGAGTCCGAAACAATCTCATCCAGTCTGTCAGGAGCACCCTTCATGAAACGGTGCAATACGCCTGGAGAGAGGAGGAGGAGGAGGAGGAGGAGGAGGAGGAGGAGGAGGAGGAGGGGGAGGAGGAGGGAAGAGGAGGAGGACCCCCCTCCTCCCCCTCCTCCCCCCTCCTGCTTCTGGCAGTGGTGGTGGAGGCTCGGCCCCTCAGGCCGCGCGCCGCCAGGCCTGCGCTGCGCAAGGCTGCCGCAGGCCAGCGCGTGCCAGGAGCCGCGACAGGGCGCCGCCGGCGCCGCAGCGCAGCGCTCTGCAGCGCGGCTTCTCTCGTCGGGAGCGGCCAAGAGGGGGGGTGTCCAAGAGGGGGGGGTGCAAATCATGACCGGCGGCGCGCGCGCGGCCCAGCGGGGGGGCCAGGGACGTAATGAATTCATAAGAGGCGCCACGAAATCTGGGGAAATATCATGGCCCCCGCCATGATATCCACCCCCCCCTAGGCATCACCCCCCTCCTTTCCGCCCCCGCTCTCGGAGGCGCCATCGCCGCCGCGGCTGCCGGTCCTCGCCTCGGCTGGGACACCCGAGAGCCCCAGAGGCCCGGCGCTGCAACAAGAAAGGGGGGCGGCGGGGTTTGGGCCGTGTTCGGCCTCCGGGGGGCCCTCGCTGGGCCCCAGGAGCGTCAAGAGGCGACTCGGGGCGGAAAACCGGTCCTGGGGAAGAGGTCTGGACCTCTGGGGCCCACGCACCGAGAAAATTGGAGCAGCCAGATGTCTGGGCCACGATCGTGCGCACCATCCTCGTGATAGAGGCCTCCTAGGTAGGGTCCGCATAGCGGGGGTCGGAGGATCTGGCCAGATCGCCGATGCTTCGGCGTCGTCGGCGTGGAGCAGATCGGGCTCCACATCGTGCCGCGTCGCTGATGCATCGGCGATGCGGCGCGATCCTCCGACCCCATCTACTCCGACCCATCTGTCAGATTGCCAGGTCTCAGCAAGCATTGCGAGAATAGATCTTGCGCCTTGGAAAATGAAAACCTCGCCTGCCCGAGTGCGCGCGCTATGAGGACGCGGACACGCACGGGCGCGCCACCCAGGTAACACGCGTCACCACCACGGTCGCGCCACTCAGATGATCTGAGAGCCTGGACGTGAACTGCAGAGGATCGTGGAGTGCACCGCGACGACGCCGGCACCATCACGGGCTGAAGACACCGCAAGGAGCACGCCGACGCCAGCACCAACACCGAGAGCAATACCCTCCGTGTGAGCGGACCGGAGTTCGTGCCGAACCTCGCTTCGACCATCCCTGCGCCCTGCGCGGCCCCCATGGCTTCTGGGCCGACGAGGCCCAGGGCAGAGCCACAAAAAGCGACGGAGCGGCCAAGAGGGGGGTGTCCAAGAGGGGGGGGTGCAAATCATGACCGGCGGCACGTGCGCGGCCCAGCGGGGGGGCCAGGGACGTAATGAAATAAGAAGAGGCGCCACGAAATCTGGAAATATCATGGCCCCCGCCATGATATCCACCCCCCCCTAGTCATCACCCCCCTCTTTTCCGCCCCCGAAAAAAGCGACGGAGCGAGGCATCCGTCTTCTTCTCCGGGATCCGCGCGGACGTACTCGACAGCTTCGTCGACGGCTGCGCCGAGCCCGACTTCAGGCAGCAGACCGAGGACCCAAATCGCAAGGCCGTGGTCGCAGAGGACCAGGCCGGGAAGGAGGATGAGGAGGAGGAGGAGGAGGACGTCGAGGAAGCGGTGGTGAATGAGGTCGACGTCGTGGTGGTCGACATCGTAATGCAGGTGCAGGTCAGGCTGGCGGTGGCGGAGTCGGCGGGGGTCATGGGGGTCGTCGCCGGGGAAGAGCAGGAAGGGGGACAGCAATGCTTCCATGACCAGAACGACGACGGCCAGCAGCTCCACCGTGACCAGCGCTAGGTCGCGCAGCAACACCACTGCGAAGAGCATGATGGCAGCCAGTGGCATCACCGTCACCAGCATGACGGCAAACCAGCATCACAACCTCCGCCAGCACGACAAAGACATTCACCACAACCGCAACCACCGCGACGACAACCAGCATCACCATGGTGACCAGCATCAGGGTCTACTGCACCACCACCGTCACCACCGCGAGAATCTCCAGCACCAGCAGCAGGCGCGGGACCACGGTACTCGGCAGCTCCGCTGCTACGAGTACGGCGGGACCCAACGCCAACTCCAACTCCAGCGCCACTTCCAAGACCAGACGTGGATCAAGAGCAGAAGGCCTTGGACCTAGAGGGCCAGGCCAGGGGGGGAGGAGAAGGATCCAGCGGATGCGGTGGAGAAGGGGGTCGACGTCGCCGACGAGGAGGTCGACGTCGCGACGGAGGCGGCGGTCAGGCTGGAGGAGGTGAAGGACCTGGAGGCTGTGGCGGTGACAATGAGGGTCGCGGGAGGGGTCGTCGGGGAGGAGCAAGAGGAGCGACAACAGAACCACCGTGACCAGCACGTCGACGGACAGAAGCTCCACCGTGACCAGTGTGACAGTACGCAGCAACACCACTGCGAAGAGCATCGCGGAACGCAGCCTCAGCATGACCAGCATCACGACGATAACCAACAGTATCACCGTTACTAAGGCGATGCAAACCAGCGGATACATCGCGACAATAATGACGGCAACCAGCACGACGCCATGCCCGACGCCCCACCCAACTCCGCACCTGAAGCCCCGGCCCACCGCGACGCCCGATCCGCCGTCCATCTCGACGCCCATTCCAACGCCCAGGCCGACGACGAGACCGTGCACAGCAACCCGCAGTACCACCGTCACCAGCACGGCAGTGACCAGCACCATCACCAACACCAGCACGCCGCAACCAGCAGCACCAGCGCGGCCAGCACGACTGCGACTTCACCTCG
>CAUYUJ010008869.1:0-2500 GCA_963575745.1 Prorocentrum cordatum | reverse complement strand
ACAGTTTCCTGAGGGGTTGACCGAAATGCCGCACCCAACCACTGCTCCTCCTTCTCCTCCTCCTCCTCCTCCTCCTCCTCCTCCTCCTCCTCCTCCCCATCCTCCTCCTATCCATCCTCCTCCTACTCTTCCTCTTCTTTCACCACCTCTTCCTCACCACCACCCCTTGTGCCTCTCACTCCCCCACATCCTCTGGCCCAGCAGCCCATGGAGTCATTTGGACTCCAGCGGACTCCAGTTGATCGAACTGGGCTCCTCAAAGGGCTCCAGTCAGCTCAATAGAACATTGGCCTCCGTAGGACGAAATTGGTCCAATGGAGCCCATTGGACCCCTGTGGGCCCAATTGGACTCCATTGGTCTGAACAGGATTCAAGTGGGCCCTATTAGCCATCAATGCAACCCATGTCTCCTTCCAATACCCATAGCATCAACTAGACTCCGTTGGACTTGATTAGCATAACAATTCGAAATCCATTGGACTACCTATACAACGGTTGCGATCCATTGGGCTTCGTTGGAGCCGATGAATCCCATTGGACAACATTAGACTCCATTGGACTCAGTAGGACTCCCTCGGACCCAATTGATATCAAACTGTATATGTTGGACTACATTGTATCCCAGTGGTCACCATTGGACTCCACTGAACACACAACTTGACTCACCTAGGAATGCCAGAGGAACCCATTGCCAAGGCATTCACAGACAAACTCAAATTTACACTACTCCGCTCCACCCAACCAATGACATTGTATACCTACAGACACCTTGGCATTCCCCAGGGATCCGCTCGGAATGCCGAAGATCGCGCAAGAGCGAAGTAGAGGTGGGGGGGGGCGTGCACCAATTCAAGGCAGCGGATTGCAACTCGTATATGGGCAAGCATACCTGGAGAAGTGTGAAGTCATTCCAAGCAAGACCAAATCTTAACCAGTCCAAGCCCGGGGTCACGCCAGGCAAAGAGATCCCTCAAGCGGAACTGGCCCATCCACTCTCTGAAAACAAGAACCATCCACCTCCCCCATCTGGCAACATCCATCCATCTCTCCCATCCATTCCGCGGGTGGGAGAAACATATTGATCTGGATTCCCAAGTTTCGCGGGACGCAGAAGAGGACGAGGAGGAGAAATGACAGAACTAATACCTTCCCCCTTGCCGTTTCCTTGTCCCTCACGTTCCACTCGTCGCAATTAATTGCTGCGCGCCACCGGCGCTCTCTGGCCACAGGCTTCGCCCGCCTGAATCGCTCTTTTGTTGTCATATCTTCCGCTTGAAGATCTTCACGAAGGCGCGGTGACAACGCCACAGCGGGGCCCCTCTAAAACAGAGCTAAGATCGGGAAAAATCGATCCAGAGCGTTCAGGAGCGCTCTCAGAGCGTTCCGGAACGCTCTGGAGCGGCTGCGGCGCCCAATACATCCTCCAAACCCGCCGATTCTCAGAGATTTCGAGTCATCCCGATCCGATTTTGTCCCGACCTTCGCGTCGTTTTACCCTCCCCCCCGAGCCCGGAGAGGAGGACAGGACCCGCGCCAAGTGCAAGGGCTCGCCCCGCCCCGGCCGGCACGTGCGCGCGACACGAGGCATCGCTCGCGCAGGGCGGGGGCCCCTGGCTCCGAGCAGAGGCAGTGGTTGGCGGCGCGCACAAGGGGGTAGGGGAGGGGGGAAGGCTTCTTAGAAGGAGGCTGCTTCTCAGAAGGCGCCGGCGTTGCATCTATAAAGAAGGCCCGCGCCTTCTAAGAAGCAGGGGTGCTTCTAAGAAGCCTTCCCCCCTCCCCCCACCCCCCTCTGCGCGTAGCCGAAGTGGATGACCCCAGGGCGCGCCCTCCGCAGAGGCCTGCTGCGCAGCAGCTTGAGCAGGGAGCGCCCGGGGCCCGTGCGCCCACCGGTGCGGAAGGGGTCGGGCACGGCAGCAGCCAGATGCTCTTGTCGGCCCTGCCTGTTGGCCCTCGCGGGACGTGCGGGAGACGCGCTCCGCGGCCCGGCCAGGTGCCTCCCGCCCCCCCCCCCCCCCGCCCCTCTTCTCTCAGGATGCAGCCTCCCACCTGACAGGACAGAGAGAGAGGCATGAGGGAAGGGGAGGGAGACATGAGCGGCAGAGCAGGAGGGGGCGCAGGACGACGACGACGACGACGACGACGACGACGACGACGACGACGACGACGACGACGGACGGGGAGCCCCTCCCCACTCCTCCGCCGACGAGAGGCAGAGGGGAGAGGGGGAGGGAGCAGGAGAAACGGGCAGGAGTCAGTGGACTCCCCTGGCCTCACCTGGCCTCCCCGCCTCTCCTCCCCGTCTCTCCTCCCGCCCGTCCCCCCCGACGACCCGTCGAGCTTGGCGTGGGCGTGGACGTATCGGTCGTCCTTGGGCAGCCGATCGCCTCGTGCGTGCAGCACCAGCTTCTCCTGCCCACCAAAAGTATCGTCCCTCCCCTCTCCAGCCACCTCCTCCCCCTCCTCCTCCTCCTCCTCCTCCTCCTCCTCCTCCTCCTCCTCC
>CAUYUJ010008868.1:464871-496709 GCA_963575745.1 Prorocentrum cordatum | reverse complement strand
GGAGGAGGAGGAGGAGGAGGAGGAGGAGGAGGAAGAGGAGGACCTGTTCGCCCCGCCGTTTATCGACTCGGACTCCGACTGCCGCGGCTCGTTGCCGGAGAAGAAGCGGGTGACTGGCCGGACGCTCGCGCGCAGGGACGGTCTGGCCCGGGATGCAGCAGACTGCGCGGCGGAGCTCGCATAGCTCTCGAACTCCAGCGACGCGGAGCCCCCCTGGCGAAAGCTCTCGCGGGCCGAGAACCGCGGCGTAGCGCAGCCCCATGGCCTGGTCTCCAGAGAGCACTGCCCCTGCACCTCCGCCAGGCCCCCCCCACCACGCCTCCGCTGGCTGGGCTCGGTCTCCGACTGCCCCTCTCCGCCCAGCAGCAGGCGGAGCCTGCCATGGAGCTCCTGCCAGTGCCTCTGCACCATCGCCTCGATGTCCGCGAGGGCCGCTTCGGCTGGTGGCTCCCTCTGGGAGTGCTGCGCCCCGTGGAGCGGCGGCGAGGACTGCGGGATCGGAATCCTCCGGGCGCCGGTGGAAGTGCCCAAAGGGTCAAGGGGGGCCCCGTGTCTCCCTGGTCGCGCTCGCTGCGCCGCGCGGCGCCTGTTCGTCCGCCCTTTTCTGCTTCCTCCCGCCCTCCTTCCTCCTGCTCCTCCCTCCCCCTGCTCCTCCCTCACCCTCCTCCTCCTCCTCCTCCTCCTCCTCCTCCTCCTCCTCCTCCTCCTCTTCCTCCTCCTCCTCCTCCTCCTCCTCCTCCTTCTCCTCCTCCTCCTCCTCTTCCTCCTCCCCCTCATCTTCCTCCTCCTCCCCCTCATCTTCCTCCTCCTCCTCCTCATCCTCCTCATCCTCCTCCTCTTCCTCCTCCTCGTCCACCCCTTCCTCTTCGCCCTCCTCTTCGTCCTCCCTCTTTCGCCTACCCTCCCTCCTTGGCCTCCTCTTCCTCCTCTTCCCTTTCCTCCTCCTCCTCCTCCTCCTCCTCCTCCTCCTCCTCGTCCTCCTCCTACTCCTCGCTTCCCTCCTCGTCATCGTCTTCCTCCTCCTCCTCGAAGCCCTCCTCCCTCCTCCCGCCTATGGGCCTCCCTGGCAGCCAGAGCGATCAGGAGCTGTCAAGCCCGATGAAGTGGCCACTGAGCCGGATTCAGCCTGGTATTCAACCAGCTTCAGCGGGGACAGGCAGGAATATGTCGGATGAGGTCGGTGTTCAACCACAGCTATAGCAGCGCCGATGCTGCATTGAACCTCCCAGGGGTTGCATCCTAAGGAACGGGTCTCTGGAGGTGCAAACTCTGGAACATTCAGCCGTCGTGACTTTTGCTGGAACGCTTAGAGGTGCGGGTTGGGACAGGACCACTTCGAACAGCACCCGGGTCCTGAGGAGAAGCGGATCAAGCTTCCTTGGAAGAACAAGCAACGAAGTCAACATACCCTTTCGGAGGGCCGCGCGGGGCTCTTGGGGTCGGCGCTCTCCCCTGGCCTGCGAAACGCGCCGCAACGGGGCCCAGCGCCGACGCACGAAGTGCGCGCGGGCCCACAACCTACGGCCGGGAACGTTTGCCTAGCTCGTCGCGGCGGCGGCCCCGGCGCCACGCCATGCCCTGCGAGCGGTCAGCGTGTCGCGCCGCAGCGCGGTGGTCCCGAACCCGGCGGGGCGACACGCCAAGCCAAAGCTCCTGACCGTATGTGGGGAAGGCAAAAGGTGGCAATGCTGCTGCTCCCTGGACCTCTCCCGGTGTGCGTTCTGGCCAGCATTCTGGGGCGAATCCGGCGGTGGCGACGAGGGCCTCCGAGGAGGCCCAGAAAGGCGCAAAACGAGGCAAAGGCAGCGGCATCGTTACCTTGTATTCCTCATCTGGGTATGCTCGTCTCGCTTGTTGCTCTTCGAGTCCTTGGGCTGATCGGGCCGGAATCGCTTCTGGCGGCAACCGGCAGGACGCTGGCGACCTCGCCGGGCGGCACGGAGGTCGGCCTGCCCGGAAGTGGGACGTCCTGGTAGGGCGCCCTTGGTACGGCCACCTGCCCGAGTCTCCACTCCCCTACTGCAGGTTCGTGCAGCATCGGCACGCGCGAAGGTTTTTGGCACAGCGCCGATTGTCCCACCATGAATTCCGTCAGGTCCAATGGCATCACCGCGTCCCGCGGTGCTTCCGCGTCGCAGAATTCAACGCCAAAGGGGGGATCGAGAAATGGTGAGGGCGTCGGATGAAGAACCATTGGACAAGGAGTCCAGGGTCTGAAGACGTGGAACTCCAATGGTGGATCGGCCTGGATAACGCCGCCGCCCTCATCAGACAAGGAATCGGCAAAGGTCTGGGGCCTCTTGGGTACACTCCTCAACCAACGCCCCCCACCGTAGAGGGGCAGCAAAAAGGCATCAACACAGTCTCTTGGAGGTCCACGCGGAATTCTTGGATCGGCGCTGGACCCGCCTCCCTGGCGCGCGGAGTGCGCCAGGGGCGGCGCTGAAGACGCCGCGAGGGAGGCTAGCGCCGATCCAACAAATCTGCACAGACCTCAGAAACCTTATGTTTATGCCGCTGGGTTTCCGAGAAGTGGGAGCGGGCAGATGTTGTCAGAAAGCGGCGGAGCTTCGGAGAAGGCATAGAAAGAAAGCTTCCAAGAAGGCCATGGAGCCGCTCAAATTCCCCCGAGACGGCCCGCTCCCCCTGCCTTCCCCCCCGGACACGCCGCCGACTCGATCCCCGAGGATCGAGGAAGATACGGCAGGTCCGTGCCGCGTCGACCCTGTCATTGGTTCCTGACACCACAGGGATCGTTCAACCTTGAACGATCGGCCCTTTCCGAAATGTCCAAATCGTTCCACATCGAACGATTCTGGGTCGCCAGCGGTGTTCAACATTGAACGCCGCTGGCGGGGTGGCCGCCGGTCGACACGACACGAACCTACCGTGTTCGAGCACATCCGGAAAGGCTTTGGAGCATCTCGACCCCTGTCGGGCCTCTGGAGGCCACTGGTAGGCCTCAGGCGAGCCATGGAGGCCTGCACAGGGGGTCAGGATCCAGGGAGGACGCGAAGCTACCACCTCCCTCGCAGCACTCCTTCCTCCTCCCCGCCGTCGCCTCCGCGTCCCCTCTGCGTCGCCGTCGTCGTCCTCCTCCTTCTCATCCTCCTCCTGCTCCTCCTCCTCCTCCTCCTCCTCCTCCTCCTCCTCCTCACCCTCGTCGCTGTCGCACTCCTCCTCCTTACCAGCTTCGTCGTAATACTCGTCCTCATCGTCCCGCTTCTTTCCTCATCCTCCTCGTCGCCGTTCTCGTTGTCGTCGTCGTCGTCCTCCTCCTCCTCCTCCTACTCCTCCTCCTCCTCCTCCTCCAAAGCCTCCTCCCACTCGTCGTCGTCATCCTCCTCCTCCGTCTCCTCATGCTCCTGCCTTCTCCTCCTCCTTCATCCCATTCCATATAAGCGACTCCTCCTTGTGGCAACCCTAGACGTGTACTTGGGGCAGGCCGGGCGTGTCGCCTGAGACCTCCTCAGCACTCATGGTTCTGAAGCTTGAAATTCGCATCAGGTTCAAGGGTGGAGGGCGGTTTGTTGTCAAACATTGTGGTTCTCGCCTTAGCGCAGCGCGCATTCGTCTTTAACGTGTGCGCCAGCTTCAAGGATGGAGGGCAGGTCGTTTTCATCATGTGGCTCGCGCTTGAGCGCCGCGCGCATTTGTCTACAACACTTGCAAAAGCTTGAAATATAGAAGACGGGCCGCTTTCAAAATGTGGCTCAGGCTTGAGCGCCGTGCACATGTATCGTAAATACGTGCAACAGCTTCACGGGAGGGGACCGACTCCTCTGGGAAATGCGGTTCTCGCCTCAGCGCCGCGTACATGTGTCTTACAGGCGTGAAGCACGTTCAATGAAGTCTGGTTGAACTCGGTTGGAGGGTTCGTGCGATTGAGATCCCAGGAATGGTGTTCAGGAGCGATTTCGGATTGCCAGGACGCAACACTCAAGTCTCATGAAGCGCACTCTGGCGCTACTGAGGATTGTCAGGACGCAAAACTGACGTTGATTCGCGGCGTTAAAGTCCCAGGCAATATGTTTCGGCATGGTTGAAGGTTCTCAGACGGCGGTCCTCTGACGGGGAACTTCGTGCAATGAAAGTAAATCCTACCAGCCCTTTAGGGCCTAGGTGGTCTTGAGAGCTGTCTCTTTCAACCCCCTTCTTCCCCTTCGGGGGAAGGTTTACCCCTCCCCTTCCCCCCTCCCCTGGACCTGGAGGGGGCGCCCCGCGAGGTGTCAGAGGGTGCTTTTCGCCCAAGACGGCTCGAAGAGAGCCTCAGAGAGCCCAAGATGACCTCCAAGATGGCTCAATAGTCTAAGATGCCTGAAGGTGGCTCCCAAGATGCTCCAAGATGCCCCAAGAACGCTCCAAGACGGCTCCAAGGGGGCCCCCAAGAGGCCCAAATCCTTTCAACACCAACGGAAAATCAATAACGTGTGCCTTCTCGTCTTTTTGCTTTCGATGGCCTTCCGAGGCCTCAGGATGTCTCCAAGAGGGTCCTTGAGGGAGCCCCAAGACGGCCCCAAGAGCGCTCCAAGAAGGGCCCAGGAGGGGTCCGAGAGACACATGTAGGCACTCTTGAAGGGGAAGGATACTTAAGTACCCCCCCCCTTGTTTGATCGATCTCCTTCAAGATGGCTCCAAGAGCGCCCCCGCCCAAGCGGCCTCCAAGAGGCTCGCAATAAACCCCCAAGGGGCCTCCAGAGGAGCCCCGGGAACCCAAGACACTCAAAGACTGCCCTGGGCCCGCAAATATGCCTTGCCTGACGCCCCAAGGGTCTCCAAACAACTTCCAGGCGACATCCGGGGAGACTCCGAGGGGCATTCAAGAGGCTTCCTCCTCCTCCTCCTCCTCCTCCTCCTCCTCCTCCTCCTCCTCCTCCTCCTCCTCCTCCCCCTCCTCCTCGTTCATGTCCACGTTCCCCTCCTCTTTCCTCCTCCTCGCCCTCCTCCTCCTCCTCCTCCTCCTCTCCTCCCCACTCCTCCTCTCCTCCCCCTCCTCCTCTCTTCCCTCACGCTTACCTCATCCTCTCGCCGCTGCCTCCCCCCCCCCCCCACATCATCCTCCTCCTCCTCCTCCTCTCCTCCTCCCTCCTCCTCATTTTCCTTCCCTCCTTTTCCTCCTCCTCCTGCTTCTCCTCCTTCTTCCTTCCCTCCTCCCTCCTACTCCTCTCCCTCCCCTCCTCCTCGTTCATTCCGCTCCATTCCTCTTCCTCGCCTCCTCCCCCTCCTCCATCCTCCTCCTCCCCTCCTCTTCCTCCCCCCCTGCTCCTTCCTCCTCCTCCTCCTCCTCCTCCTCATCCTCCTCCTCCTCCTCCTCCTCTTCCTCCTATTGCTCATCCTTCGATTCCTCCTACATCCTCCCCCGCTTAGGGTACGACGTCTTACCCAAACCTGTATTCCACTGCATTCTACTCCACATCCCTGATCAAGACAAATCGTCTAGGCATAGTTTCTGGATGGGCTGGGGGGATACTTTTTTAGTCAGCGGCCGCGGGCGAGCGCGCCAGCGGCGAGTCCGGTCAAAGCGGGGCACGCAGCGACAAATTCACCTAAAGCAGCGGGGCGCAGCCTCATCTAAAGCGGCTTAGCGGAGCCTCACGCAGCCCCTCAGCGGCGGACCGGCGAGTGGAGGGGGCAGGCTGAAACTGAGTCGTACTGCCAGCGTGCAGGTATGCACGGCTTCGGAAGCGTCAGTTAGCCGGGAAGAACGACGACCAGGGACAGAAGCCGAGAAATTAAAGCAAGGGCGCGAGACCCCGGACAACTGCGAGAGCACCAGGGCTGGGGGGGTTACGCGAAGCGTCTAGAAAAGAGACGTTGTCCTCCTCCTCCTCTTCCTTTGAAGGGTGTGCTTGGGGCTCGGCTTTCGGACCAACACAAAAAAACACCTCCGGCTGTTCGGGACGATTCGGGCACCCCCTGGAACGCTCTCGGCGAGGCGCGGCTGCTGGAAAACACACCTGGGCGAGAGAACCTCCATGATCGAGCGAATACCCCAGCACACCTCCGAGGAGGTCAGGGATAAGGAGGGGGAGAATGAAAGGACATGGAGCGATAACCATGACCAAGACGGAACGCGGACACGTCGGTGTCGATCATGGTCTTCGTCCAATAGTGGTCATCGCCGATTCGTGGATCCTCCTCGCGAATCGGCAAAGGCCGCCATGGACCCTGGCCAAGATCGGCGTCGACACGTTTCCGCTAAGTATGGTCAAGGCGCACAAGGCCAAAACGAAACAAGGGTAGCGGTATCGGCACCCCTGAAGCCGCTTGGACCCGTTTCGGGGCGGTCCTGGGATCTCCTGAAGTCTGTTTGAAGCCATCTCGAGCGACCTCGCACTAGCTCGAGCCATCTTGGGAGCCATCTTGGCATCTCTGAGGCCCTGTTGGAGCCATCTTGGGCCGTCTTGGCCACCCCAACTGCCCGCCGCCCTTTTCCTCCTCCTGCGACCAGAGCCGATAACGCTCGTGACTGTCCCCGCCCCCCCCCCTGCCTGGACGCCCAGTCGCCGCTGGCGCGCATCGTGACGTGACCAGCCTCCATCCCCCCTACCCCCCCCCCCTCTGGTCACGCCCATTATCCTCAGAATCCCACCAGCCCTTTGGGCGTGAGTGGTTTAGCGAGCTTTCTCTGTCCTCAACCCCTCAACCCCCCTTCTTCCCCTTCGGGGAGGGGTTTACCCCTCCCCCTACCCCCTCCCGCTGGACCTGGAGAGGGGGCAGCCGCGGGTGGTTGGAGGGGTCTTGTTCGACTCCTGGGAGGGCCAAAAAACGACGACCCTCACGAGGATTCTGGCCCCGAGGGGGGGGAGGGAGTTTGGCGCCTGAACTCGTCGTTGAAGTAAAAAAACATTGATTTTACTACGGTTTTGGCCCCATTTTGGCCTTCTGAGGGGGCCGCGTTCCTCTTCCTTCTTAGCAACCTCATTGATTTTACTAAGGTTTTGAGGTCGCAAGAGACCCCAAGATAGCCCCAAGAGGCCCCCAGGAGGCTCCCAAGAGGCCTCCAGGAGGCCCCCAAGAGGCCCCCCAGAGGCCCCTAGAGGTCCCCTCGAGGCTCCCAAGAGGCCCCAAGAGGCTCCAAGAGGCCCCCAAGACGCCCCCAAGAGGCCCCCAAGAGGCCCCCCAGACGCCCCAAGAGCTCCAAGAGGCCCCCAACAGGCCCAACGAGGAGCCCGAACGACTCACACCAGGACGACAGACCCCAACGACTCACACCACGAGGAGCCCGAACGAGTCACACCACAAGGAAGGGCCCGAACGCCTCACACCAAGACGAGGCGCCCGAACGACTCACACCACGAGGAGCCCGAACGACTCACACCACGACGCGGGCCCCGAACGACTCACACCACGAGGAGCCCGAACGAGTTACACCAGGAGGAGGGGACCGAACGACTCACACACAAGGAGGGGACTCACACCACGAGGAGCCCGAACGACGTACACACAATGAGGGGCCCGAAGGAGTTACACAAGGAAGGACGAGGGGCCCCAACGACTCATACCACGAAGAGCTGGAACGACTCACATATCTGCAACGCACACAGACGCGAACACTCGCATTATCTCTGGCGTGCCTGCATGTCCTCGAGCGATAGCCGCCACAACGCTGCTACAACGAGGGCGGGGCCAATGGGGCAAGGAGTGAAACATGCATCATAACAACAAGTGGCACATTTAATATACTCTATGGGGCCACTTGGGGAAGGAGTGCAATATGCATCACAACAACACGTGGTCGATATAATATACTCTATGTTTCGGCCCCATTTCGGCGCTCGGAGGGAACAGCGCTTCTCTGCCTTCATGAAACAAACATTGATTGTACGAAAATCTTGGGTTATCCTGTCCTTCTCCGGGGGCATCGCTCGTTCGCGCTTCGAAGGATCGCTCGAGGCTCCAAGCTGGCCCCAAAGGCCCCCAGGAGGCTCCACAGAGGCTTCCAAGATGCCCCCAAGAACCTCCCAAGAGGACCCCAGAGGCTCCCAAGAGGTCCCCAAGAGGCTCCAGGACGCCCCAGGAGGCTCCCAAGAGGGCCTCCAGAGGTCCCCACGAGGCCCTCAGGAGGCTTCACAGGCCTCGAGGAGGCACCCAAGAGGGCCCCACGAGGAAGCCGAACGACTCAACCCAGGACGAGGGGCCCCAGCGACGCACACCAGGACGAGCGGCCCGAACGACTCACACCACGAGAAGCCCGAACGACTCACACGCAAGGAGGCGCCCCAACGACGCACACCAAGACGAGGGGCCCGAACCACTTCCACCACGAGGAGCCCGAACGACTCACACACAAGCAGGGGCCCGAACGACGCACACCAGGACGAGGGTCCCCAACGACTCACACCACGAGGAGCCCGAACGACTCACACACAATGAGGGGCCCGAGGCACTCACACAAGGAAGGACGAGGCCCCCAAGAGGCCCCCAAGAGAAGGAGGCGCCCCAACGACTCACACCAGGACGAGGGGCCCGAACGACTCCCACCACGAGGAACTCGAACGACTCACACACAAGGAGGGGCCCGAACGACGCACACCAGGACGAGGGGCCCGAACGACTCACACCACAAGGAGCCCCAACGACTCACATACAATGCGGGGCCCGAACCACTCACCCCAGGACGAGGGGCCCCAACGACTAACACCACGAGGAGCCCGAACAACTTACACACAAGGAGGGGCCCGAGCGACGCACACCAGGACGAGCGGTCCGAACGACTCACACCACGAGGAGCCCGAACGACTCACACGCAAGGAGGCGCCCGAACGACTCACACCAGGACGAGGGGCCCGAACGACTCACACCATGAGGAGCCCGAAGGACTCACACACAAGGAGGGGCCCGAACGACGCACACCACGAGGAGCCCGAACGACTCACATACAATGCGGGGCCCGAACCACTCACCCCAGGACGAGGGGCCCCAACGACTCACACCACGAGGAGCCCGAACAACTTACACACAAGGAGGGGCCCGAGCGACGCACACCAGGACGAGCGGTCCGAACGACTCACACCACGAGGAGCCCGAACGACTCACACGCAAGGAGGCGCCCGAACGACTCACACCAGGACGAGGGGCCCGAACGACTCACACCATGAGGAGCCCGAAGGACTCACACACCAGGAGGGGCCCGAACGACGCACACCAGGACCAGGGCTCCGAACGACTCACACTACGAAGAACCCGAGCGACTCACACACACTGAGGGGCCCGAGGGACCCACACAAGGAAGGACGAGGCCCCCAAGACGCCCCCAAGAGGCCCCCAGAGGCCCCCCAGAGGCCCCCAAGAGGCTTCCAAGAAGCCCCAAGACGCCTCTCGAGGCCCCCCCGAGGCGCCCAAGAGACCACAAAGAGCCCCCCAAGGAGCCCCGAGAGCTTCCAAGAGACCCCCCAATACGCCAACGAGGAGGCCGAACGACTCACCCCAGGACGAGAGGCCCCAGCGACTCACACCACGAGGAGCCCGAACAACTCACACACAAGGAGGGACCCGAGCGACGCACATCAGGACGAGCGGTTCGAACGACTCGCACCACGAGGAGCCCGAACGACTCACACCACAAGGAAGGGCCCGAACGACTCACACCAGGACGAGGGGCCCGAACGACTCACATAATGAGAAGCCCGAACGACTCACACACAAGGAGAGGCCCGAACGACGCACACCAGGACCAGGGGCCCGAACGACTCACACTACGAGGAACCCGAACGACTCACACACAGTGAGAGGCCCGAGGCGCTCACACAAGGAAGGACGAGGCCCCCAAGAGGCTCCCAAGACGCCCCCAGAGGCTCCCAAAAGGCCCCCAAGAGGCCCCCAAGAAGCCCCAAGACGCCGCAAGAGGCCCCCAAGAGGCCCCCAAGAGGCGCCCAAGAGTCCTCCAAGAGGCCTCCAGAGCCTCCAGGACGCCCCCAAGAGGCCCCACGAGGAAACCGAACGACTCAACCCAGGACGAGGGGCCCCAACGACTCACACCACGAGGAGCCCGAACGACTTACACACAAGGCGGCGCGCCAACGACTCACACCAGGACGAGGGGCCCAGAGGCCCCACGAGGAGGCCGAGCGACTCCCTCCAGGACGAGGAGCCCCAACGACTCACACCACGAGTAGCCCCCACGACTCACACACAAGGATGGGTCCGAGCGACGCAAACCAGGACGAGCGGCCCGAATGACTCACACCACGAGGAGCCCGAACGACTCACACGCAAGGAGGCGCCCCAACGACTCACACCAGGACGAGGGGCCCGAACGACTCCCATCACGAGGAGCCCGAACGACTCACACCCCAGGAGGGGCCCGAACGACGCACACCAGGACGAGGGGCCCGAACGACGCACACCGCGCGGAGCCCGAACGACTCACACACAAGGAGGGGCCCGAGCCACTCACACAAGGAAGGACGAGGCCCCCAAGAGGCCCCCAAGAGGCCCCAAGAGGCCCCCAAGAGGCCCCCAAGAGGCTTCCAAGCAGCCCCAAGACGCCTCTCGAGGCCCCCAAGAGGCTCCCAAGAAACCACAAGGAGCCCCCCAAGAGGCCCCGAGAGCCTCCAAGAGGCCCCCAAAAGGCCCACGAGGAGGCCAAACGACTCACCCCAGGACGAGGGGCCCCAACGACTCACACCACGAGGAGCCCGAACGACTCACACACCAGGAGGGGCCCGAGCGACGAACACGAGGACGAGCGGCCCGAACGACTCACACACAAGGAGGAGCCCGAGCGACGCACACGCAAGGAGGCGCCCGAACGACTCTCACCAGGACGAGGGGCCCGAACGACTCACACCACCAGGAGCCCGAACGACTCACACACAAGGAGGGGCCCGAACGACGCACACCAGGACGAGGGGCCGAACGGACTCACACCACGAGGAGCCCGAACGACTCACACACAACGAGGGGCCCGAGACAATCATACAAGGAAGGACGAGTCCCCCAACAGGCCCCCAAGAGGCCCCAAGAGGCTCCCAAGATGCCCCCAAGACGCCCCCAAGAAGCCCCAAGACGCCTCAAGAGGCCCCCAAGAGGCCCCCATGAGACCCCCAAGAGGCCCTCACGAGGCCCCGAGAGCCTCCAAGAGGCCCCCAAGAGGCCCCACGAGGAGACCGAACGACTCACCCCAGGACGAGGAGCCCCAACGACTCTCACCACGAGGAGCCCGAACGACTCACACACAAGGAGGGGCCCGAGCGATTCATACCAGGACGAGGTGCCTGAACGACTCACACTACGAAGAGCCCGAACGACTCACACCAGGACGAAGACCCTGAACCACTCACACCAGCACAACGGCAATCACTACCATAGCCGGCATCGGAGGAGCCACCGATGCCAAGGCAACAGGAACCGGCTCAGGAACCACAACCCAAGAAAAGTCCCACCAGCCCTTTGGGCGTGAGTGGTTTAGAGAGCTTCTCTGTCCTCAACCCCCCTTCTTCCCCTTCGGGGAGGGGTTTACCCCTCCCCCTACCCCCTCCCCCTGGACCTGGAGAGGGGGCCCCGCGGGTGGTTGGAGGGGTCTTTTTCGACTCCTGGGAGGGCCAAAAAACGACGACCCTCACGAGGATTCTGGCCCCGAGGGGGGGGGAAGGAGTTTGGCGCCTGAACTCGTCGTTGAAGTAAATTATCCCGGCAAAGCAACCTAACAGCGATGTGTAGGAGCATATCTGGAAGCATTCCCCTTAAGATTCAGATGAGAATCCAGTTGTAGAATTCTGCTGTTCTCGCAGTCGTAGTCGCATTCGCGATGACAGTCGCAGTGGCAACGGCAGTCGCAGTCACAGCCTCAGCCTCAGCCTGCCTCAGCCTCAGCCTCCGCCTGCCTCAGCCTCAGCCTGCCTCAGCCTCAGCCTCAGCCTGCTTCAGCCTCAGCATCAGTCTGCCTTCAGCTTCGGCCTCAGCCTCAGACTGCCTCAACCTCAGCCTGCATCAGCCTCAGCCTCAGCCTCAGCCTGCCTCAGCATCAGCCTGCCTCAGCTTCAGCCTCAGCCTCAGCCTGCCTCTGCCTCAGCCTCAGCCTGCTTCAGCCTCAGCCTCAGTCTGCCGTCAGCCTCGGCCTCAGCCTCAGCCTGCCTCAGCCTCAGCCTGCATCAGCCTCAGCCTCAGCACGAAGCAACCCAGCTAGAAGGACAAAGCGCTGAATGTACACCGATGTGTTCGACGACTGCGTATGTAATGATGTGACGATATACAGACTGAGCCCTTCGTGAATGTCTACATGTTTTTCTGACGCCTACAAACGGCGCTGACGTGTGTGAGAAAATTGTCCGCGCAGCAAAAGCCGGCGAAGCGTGCAGACAGCCAGCTGCAAAAGGTTGCGAGCGGCTCTTGGAAGACGTTTACGGAACGGAGCTACGGTGTCTGAAAACATTGGCATCGAAGCGAAGAGCCTCGGAGCCCTGCAGCCTGAGAAACACCGCAGGAACTCGCATACTGAAAAGGAATGCATTGCAAACCGCACGTTGCGAACCCTGCAGGCTGAGAAGCACCGCAGGATGTCGCATGCTGAAAAGCACTTGTACTGCAGAGCGCAGGCTGCGAAACCTGCAGGCTGAGAAGCACCGCAGGAACTCGCATGCTTTCGAACACTACTGCTCGAGACCGCAGCTGGAGAGCGGCAGACCGCAGGCTGAGAAGCACCGCGGGCAGAGAGACTTGCAAAACTCAGATGTCCTGATCGTCTTGGAGGAAGTCACGCCAGTCCGGCGGCTGCCAAGAATCGATGATGCGCCTGGAGCCACCGCCCGTGCTGCCGCCGATGTCCAGGTAGTCGCCATCGCCCCTGAACAGACGGCCGTGCCCCAACGCCAGAATCGCTTGGTTGCGGATTTGAAGCAGCGCTCCGCTCTCAAACATCTGCAACACGTCCAGCTGCCTGCGCGTGAAGTTCGGCTTTGGCTGGCCAGCCTGGGCAGACAGATGGAGGGAAAGCCGCTCCCCCTCGTTGTAGCGCGCGATGGCCTCGGCCTTCTGGTGGTGCAGCCGGCGCCGCTGTTGCCGCAGAGCTTCCTCGGGAACTGCTGCATCACGGCCCTCACTGTGATCAGCTTGCAACGCTTGCGTTAACCAATCAACGTCGAAGCGCCCTGAGAAGGCCAGCACCTCCCAGATCTGTTTAGTACCGGCCACACGTTGCAAATGGCGATGCCACCGCTTACGCTTCTGGTCTTTCACAAACTTGGCGACGCTACCCAGACCTGCACCCTTGGCCTGGCCACCTTTTCCCGCAGGCTGAGAAGCACCGTGAGAACCTTTCTTACCGCCTGGCCCTTTGTTCGGACCCTGCGGAACCGCATGGCCCCCTTGTGGCGCAGACTTGCCTTTCGCTTTTCCCTTTTCGATATCCCGTTCCTGAAGCGCACGCTGCTGCCGCGACTGCTCGTACTGGTCGCGAGCTACTCTGACCAATTCCTGGCGCTCAGGCTCCGTGAGAACGTAGCGCATGTCGTCGATGTTCTTGCTCCGCAGAAAGTCATGTCGAAGCTTAAGGACAGAGAGAATGGCTCGGCCAGTCTCCTCCTGAGACGCAAAGGCCGTGTCATATTCCGAGCCAGGCTGAGGAGCGCCAGCTGGATCAGTGTCCGCTGGCTCCGTGGACTTCCTCTTTTTGAAAAGCAAGAGACTGAGATGATGGAGGACTTTCGGATCGTACTCCTCGTCGTACCTGTCGTCCCAAAGCTGCCTCAGCTCCCTGTGCAAGTCGTCCGCGCGATTCTGAACGACATCCTCGACGTAGTCGGGATCACCCGGTGAAGTCGGTGAAAGCGGAGGAGCAGAACTCGGCGACCGATCCCAATGCACAGAAGACTCGCGGTCCGCCTGTACGCTGACGTCGGCGTCGGAGACGTTTTCGACGACAATTTCCGCCTCTTGCTCTCCCCAGGCTGAATAGCACCAGGGAGAGTGAGCACAACCGCCACCGCATCGTGTGCGTCGTTGCGCATGCCACGATCCGTAAAAGACGCGCCAACGGCAATGGAGCAGAAACGGGCGACTGCTCCGCAGACCGCGACGTGGTCGCCTTTGAGGTCGGCCGGAGTGGCATGGACCTCCCATACCTTCTCGTCGTTCTGCTCGCGCTGGTAAGCCTCCCGCGCCTCCTGGAAAGTGAGGTTGTCGTCGCCGACTACAAGCACAACGACTGCCTCGTTTAGATTCTCAAGAATCTTGGCCAGGCCGTCCAGGTGCAAGCGGAGATGGCGAACTGTCCGCTTTCGAGTCTGGATGCTCGGCGGTTTCTTGCCGCACACGATGTGCATGTTGGCGATCACCACGTGGAACTTGTCATGGCCTGGTTTGTTCACCTCAAAATGTGAAATAACAGCATCAATATCTCGGCCGCTAGGAGGCCTGTAAACTTTGCTGTCTTCGCACAGAGTCAGTTCCGCAGGCTGAGAAGCACCGCGGAACCCCCAGAGAGTCAAGTAGTTGTCGACCTCCAAGAAGCGAATGCCATCACCGAAAGGCTTACTGAGGATGTCTGTCACGTTGATCCCTGCTCGGCGAAAGCCTTCACGGAACGCACCGACCTCGCAGCCACAGACCATATCAGCATCAGCGGTCTCCACTATCTTGGCGCACAACCTTCCGAAGTTAGCGCAGTGAGTGGCCGCCTGCTTACCAGTCATCATGCCCTGCTCGAACCCGAAATTGAACGAGGCGACCGTGAAAGACGCAGGCTGCACAGCGCCAGAACCAGGCGTCTGTCCACCTTCCTCCGCAGGCTGAGAAGCACCGCGAGGCGGCGCAGGCTGAGAAGCACCGCGAGGCGGCGACACTTCGGACGAGCCTCGCGGAGCAGAGGCTGCGGATGAACGTTGGACATGGGGGTACGGCCAGGGGAACGCCATTGCAATCAAAACTCAGTGGACTGCAGTGAATGAATGTAGTGGCCAATTGAATGCAGAGGACTGCAGTGTCACTAGCAAGTCCTGAACCAAACACAGCTGTGGCGGAAGGAATATGAAGCGTCTGGCTATTCAAAATGTTGCCCGGCAATGGAGTTCTGGGAACTCGAAGACCAGGAAGTGGACTAGAGTTGGCTCTGGGCATCCAAAATGTAGCCCAGGAATGGAGTTCTGGGAACTCGAAGAGCACGAAGTGGCTTACAGTTGGCTCCGGGCATCCAAAATGTGGCCCGGGAATGGAGTTCTGGGAAATGGAAGAACACGAAGTGGCCTACAGTTGGCTCCGGGCATCCAGAATGTGGCCCGGGAATGGCGTTCTGGGATGTCGAAGAGCACGAAGTGGCCTACAGTTGCATCCGGCCCCCCAGAATGTGGCCCGGGAATGGCGTTCTGGGATGTCGAAGAGCACGAAGTGGCCTACAGTTGCATCCGGCCCCCCAGAATGTGGCCTGGGAATGGAGTTCTGGGAAGGCGAAGAGCACGAAGTGTGTGACTGTTGGTGAAAAACGAGCCCGGCTCATGCCGCCCGGAAACGCCCCAACACCTGCCCGGACCCCCCTGTGGAGTGATCTGTGAGCTCTTTTGAGTCAACTAGAAGCCTATCAGTCTTCGCTGTTAGGTAAAAATTATCCCGGCAAAGCAACCTAACAGCGATGTGTAGGAGCATATCTGGAAGCATTCCCCTTAAGATTCAGATAAGAATCCTGTTGTAGAATTCTGCTGTTCTCGCAGTCGTGGTCGCATTCGCGAGTCGCAGTGGCAACAGTGGCAACAGCAGTCGCAGTCACAGCCTCAGCCTCAGCCTGCCTCAGCCTCAGCCTCAGCCTGCCTCAGCCTCAGCCTGCCTCAGCCTCGCCCTCAGCCTGCTTCAGCCTCAACATCAGTCTGCCTTCAGCCTCGGCCTCAGCCTGCCTCAGCCTCACCCTCAGCCTGCATCAGCCTCAGCCTGCCTCAGCCTCGCCCTCAGCCTGCTTCAGCCTCAACATCAGTCTGCCTTCAGCCTCGGCCTCAGCCTGCCTCAGCCTCACCCTGCATCAGCCTCAGCCTCAGCCTCAGCCTGCCTCAGCATCAGCCTGCCTCAGCCTCAGCCTCAGCCTGCCTCAGCCTCAGCCTCAGCCTGCTTCAGCCTCAGCCTCAGTCTGCCTTCGGCCTCGGCCTCAGCCTCAGCCTGCCTCAGCCTCAGCCTGCATCAGCCTCAGCCTCAGCCTCAGCCTGCCTCAGCATCAGCCTGCCTCAGCCTCAGCCTCAGCCTCAGCCTGCCTCAGCCTCAGCCTCAGCCTGCTTCAGCCTCAGCCTGAGTTTGCCTGCAGCCTCGGCCTCAGCCTCAGCCTGCCTCAGCCTCAGCCTGCCTCAGCCTCAGCCTCAGCCTCAGCCTGCCTCAGCCTCAACCTGCCTCAGCCTCAGCCTCAGCCTGCCTCAGCCTCAGCCTCAGCCTGCTTCAGCCTCAGCCTCAGTCTGCCTTCAGCCTCGGCCTCAGCCTCAGCCTGCCTCAGCCTCAGCCTGCATCAGCCTCAGCCTCAGCCTCAGCCTGCCTCAGCATCAGCCTGCCTCAGCCTCAGCCTCAGCCTGCCTCAGCCTCAGCCTCAGCCTGCTTCAGCCTCAGCCTCAGTCTGCCTTCAGCCTCGGCCTCAGCCTCAGCCTGCCTCAGCCTCAGCCTGCATCAGCCTCAGCCTCAGCCTCAGCCTGCCTCAGCATCAGCCTGCCTCAGCCTCAGCCTCAGCCTCTGCCTCAGCCTCAGCCTGCTTCAGCCTCAGCCTCAGTCTGCCTTCAGCCTCGGCCTCAGCCTCAGCCTGCCTCAGCCTCAGCCTGCATCGGCCTCAGCCTCAGCCTCAGCCTGCCTCAGCATCAGCCTCAGCCTCAGCCTCAGCCTCAGCCTCAGCCTGCCTCAGCCTCAGCCTCAGCCTGCTTCAGCCTCAGCCTCAGTCTGCCTTCAGCCTCGGCCTCAGCCTCAGCCTGCCTCAGCCTCAGCCTGCATCAGCCTCAGCCTCAGCCTCAGCCTGCCTCAGCATCAGCCTGCCTCAGCCTCAGCCTCAGCCTGCCTCAGCCTCAGCCTCAGCCTGCTTCAGCCTCAGCCTCAGTCTGCCTTCAGCCTCGGCCTCAGCCTCAGCCTGCCTCAGCCTCAGCCTGCATCAGCCTCAGCCTCAGCCTCAGCCTGCCTCAGCATCAGCCTGCCTCAGCCTCAGCCTCAGCCTGCCTCAGCCTCAGCCTCAGCCTGCTTCAGCCTCAGCCTCAGTCTGCCTTCAGCCTCGTCCTCAGCTTCAGTCTGCCTTCAGCCTCAGCCTGCCTCAGCCTCAGCATCAGCCTGCCTCAGCATTCAAAGTGTGGCCCGGGAATGGAGTTCTGGGAACTCGAAGAACACGAAATGGCCTACAGTTGGCTCCGGGCATTCAAAATCATGCCCAGGAATGGAGTTCTGGGAACTCGAACACCACGAAGTGGCCTACAGTTGGCTCCGGGCATTCAAAATCATGCCCAGGAATGAAGTTCTGGGAACTCGAAGACCACGAAGTGGCCTACAGTTGGCTCCGGGCATTCAAAATGTGGCCCGGGAATGGAGTTCTGGGAACTCGAAGAGCACGAAGTGGCCTACAGTTGGCTCCGGGCATTCAAAATGTGGCCCGGGAATGGAGTTCTGGGGGTCAAGTACGAAGAATTGTATGACTGTTGCGTCCGGCTATTCCGAATGTGGCCCGGGAATGGCGTTCTGGGAGGTCAAGGAGCACCAAGTGTGTGACTGTTGCATCCGGTTATTCAGAATGTGGCCTGGGAATGGGGTTCTGAGAGGTCGACGAGCACGAAGTGTGTGACTGTTAATGAAAAGCGAGCCCGGCACAGGCCCGGCCCGCAACTCCCAACGCCTGCCCGGGCCCCCCTGTGGAGTGATCTGTGAGCTCTTTTGAGTCAACTAGAAACCTATCAGTCTACGCTGTTAGGTAACATTGATTTTACTACGGTTTTGGCCCCATTTTGGCCTTCTGAGGGGACCGCGTTCCTCTTCCTTCTTAGCAGAATCATTGATTTTACGAAGGTTTTGGGCTGATTTTGTCCTTCTCAGGGGTCAGCGCTTATTAGCGCTTCTGAGGAGGTCGCAAGAGACCCCAAGATAGCCCCAAGAGGCCCCTAGGAGGCTCCCAAGAGGCCTCCAGGAGGCCCCCAAGAGGCCCCCCAGAAGCCCCTAGAGGTCCCCTCGAGGCTCCCAAGAGGCCCCCAAGAGGCCCCAAGAGGCTCCAAGAGGCCCCCAAGACGCCCCCAAGAGGCCCCCAAGAGGCCCCCCAGACGCCCCAAGAGCTCCAAGAGGCCCCCAACAGGCCCAACGAGGAGCCCGAACGACTCACACCAGGACGACAGACCCCAACGACTCACACCACGAGGAGCCCGAACGAGTCACACCACAAGGAAGGGCCCGAACGCCTCACACCAAGACGAGGCGCCCGAACGACTCACACCACGAGGAGCCCGAACGACTCACACCACGACGCGGGCCCCGAACGACTCACACCACGAGGAGCCCGAACGAGTTACACCAGGAGGAGGGGACCGAACGACTCACACACAAGGAGGGGACTCACACCACGAGGAGCCCGAACGACGTACACACAATGAGGGGCCCGAAGGAGTTACACAAGGAAGGACGAGGGGCCCCAACGACTCATACCACGAAGAGCTGGAACGACTCACATATCTGCAACGCACACAGACGCGAACACTCGCATTATCTCTGGCGTGCCTGCATGTCCTCGAGCGATGGCCGCCACAACGCTGCTACAACGAGGGCGGGGCCAATGGGGCAAGGAGTGAAACATGCATCATAGCAACAAGTGGCCAATTTAATCTCTATGGGGCCACTTGGGGAAGGAGTGCAATATGCATCACAACAACACGCGGCCGAAGGGGCCCGAACGACTCACACCACGAGGAGCCCGAAGAACTCACGCCAGGAGGAGAGGCCCGAAGGACTCACACAAGGACGATAGGGACGAACGCATCACCCCACGAAGGGCCCCAACGACTCACACCAATCGTCGTCGACGTCGTCGTCGTCGTCTACTACGAGTACTACTACAACTACTACTACTACCACCACCACCACCACCACCACCACCACCACCACCACCACCACCACCACCACCACTACTACTACTACTACTACTACTACTACTACTACTACTACTCCGACGACTACTACTACTACTACTACTACTACTCCGACGACTACTACTACTACTACTGCTATTCCTGCTACTACTGCTACTACTACTACTACCACTACTCATTCTACTACGCCTCACATCACGAGGAGTCCGAACGAGTCACACCAGGACGAGGGGCCCGAACGACTCACACCACGAAGAGCCCAACAACTCCCACCAGTCGTCGTCGTCGTCGTCGTCGTCGTCGTCGTCGTCGTCGCCGCCGCCTTCGTCGTCGTCGTCGTCGACGTCGTCGTCGTCGTCGTCGTCGCGGTTGTGGTCGTCGTCGTCGTCGCGGTCGATATCGTCGTCGTCGTCGGGTGCGTCGTCGTTGTTAGGATCATCGCTGTGGTCGTCGTCTCCGCTAAATCCCTCTTGCCTCCCACCGCTTTCTCTCCCTCCTCCTCCGCCTCGTCCTTCTCCCGCTCCCACCACAAGAAGGAAGGAGGCGGAGAAAGAAGAACAGGGGAGATATGCGGGGGCAAGCGGAAACACGCCTGAAAAACACGACTGTCCGCATGCTTCGCAAGACTTGCTGCTTTGAGATGGGCTGGTGGGGATGCGCGAAGCGTGAAGAATTCCAATGTCTTGACTAGTTACGGGCCGTCAAGAAGTCTCGATCCTTCCCCCAAGACTGGTTTCTCATCCCGAGCCGCTTTTTGACGGTCCCGAGACCAGCATGGGCCTCCAGAGGCCGAAGACGGCGAACAAAAACCTCCGTCTTGATGTCTTCACTGCGTCGGACCTCTGGGTCAGAACCCCACCCCCAAACTTCTGGCTGCTCCAACGTTTTCGATGTGTGGGCCCCGGAGGTCTGGACCACTAGGGGAACGAAAAGTGACACAAACATAAAAACTCTGAGGTCCGCGCGGATTTCTTGGATCCGCGCTGGACCCCCCTCCCTGGCGCGCGGAGCGCGCCAGGGGCGGCGCCGGAGGCGCCTCCAGGGGGCCCCAGCGCCGATCCGAGAAGTCCGCGCGGACCTCCGAGTTTTTATGCTTATGTCATTGTCTGGTCCCTTCACCACAACCCTCCGGTTATTCGCCCCGAGTCGTTCTTTGACGCTCCCGAGGCCCGGTGAGCCTGTTTTTCGTCCCGAATCGCTCTCTGACACTCCCGAGGCCCGGCGAGGGCCCCCGGAGGCCGACAGCAGCGGACAACCGGCCGCTGGCCGCGAGCTTCGCCCCTGGCCGCGCCCCGGCTTCTCGCCAGGGGAGGAGCAAACGATCTCCAGGTCCGCTCGAAACGTTGGTACTACTGTGACCAAGGGCCCTGGGGGGTGGGCCCTCGAGGGCCCCGATCATGGACATGGTATGCACAAAATGCCCTCCCTGGGGATGAGCAAACGATTTCCAGGTCCGCCCGGAGCATTTGTATACGATGACCCCAGGCATGCGACGTCTTGATGTTTGACTACGGGGTCCCTGGAAGTCCCGACCCGTTCCCCGGGTCCGGGTTTTCATCCCGAGTCGATGTTTTGACGGTCCCGAGGCCGAAAACGGCCAGAAACCTCCCGTCCTGATTTTCGCTACAATGCGATCATGTTTGGGACCAAGAGCCCTGGGGGGGTGGGCGAGGACCCTGATCATGGAAATGGTCTACACAAATTACTCCCCCCTGACGCTGAACGTGGCCCCGTGGGGTGGAATCTGACTGGGGTGGGGAAGGTGTGGTATTCCAAAAATTGGAAAAATCCGCCGGCCCCCTTGTCGGGCCACCAGGCTGTAGGACCAGGGTTTGCTGTTCCCTGCGCCAGTTCCAGTTTCCAGTTTCCACCGTTACAGTATTGCTTTATGCTGCTTGCTGTCCCTTGTTGTAGACCGCGCGAGGGGGGGAGCCAAAACCAGCAAACCTTGCGTCTCCTGGGACGGTTCTCAGAATTTCTAGGGGGGTCGAAGTTGACACTCCCCACGCAGATCGGCGGGGTCAGGGTTCAAAAAACAACAGGTCTTTGCCACATTTCTGAAATTCGGTGGCACCCCTCAATCAGATCATTGGGGTCAGGGTCAAAAAACTCACGGGGTTTGCTACATTTCTGAAATTCGGCGGCTCCCCTCACGCAGATCGGCGGGGTCAGGGCCGAAACACCAATTGGATTTGCCACATGTCTTGAAATTCGGCAGCACCACTCACGCAGATCGGCGGGGTCAGGGTCGAAAAACCAATTGGATTTGCCACATTTCTCAAATCCGGCGGCACCCCTCACTCAGATCGGTGGGGTAAGGGTCAAAAAAACTAACGGGGTTTGCCACATTTCTGAAATTCGGGGGCACCCCTCATGCAGATCGGCGGGGTCAGGGTCGAAACACATATAGGATTTGCTACCTTTCTGCACTTCGGGGGCACCCCTCACGCAAATCGGCGGGGTCAGGGTTGAAAAACACAAGGGATTTGCCACATTTCTCCAATTCGGCGGCACCCCTCACGCAGATCGGTGGGGTCAGGGTCGAAAAATCAATGGGATTTGCCGCATTTCTGAAATTCGACGGCACCCCTCACGCAGATCGGCGGGGTCAGGGTTCAAAACACAAGGTCTTTGCCACATTTCTGAAATTCGGTGGCACTCCTCATGCAGATCGGCGGAGACAGGGTCGAAAAACACAAGGGATTTGCCACATGTCTTGAAATTCGGTGGCACCCCTTACGCAGATCGGTGGGGTCAGGGTCAAAAACACATGGGAATTGCAACATTTCAATACTTCGTAGAAAAGCTTTTTGGCGCAGCATACGCAAGCAAGCTTGAAACGCAACACCGAATTCAACAATATCATCATAATCTCAATTTGTTTGGCCGATTACTCATCGCCTTCGCGTGAAGTCCCGACGCTGCGTCACGGCGGCGCCAAGGCCTCATGATGTCGCTCTTGCATTGCCCATGATCCGAGAGAGGTGGCCGGCGGCAGGGGGGCGAAACCCTTAATTACGGATAAAAAGATAAAACGTAAAAACAAAACAAACTCGAGGACCAGGATGGGCGTGGCGAGGGCGAGAGCCCCCCCGGCGTCCAGCGGCGCGACGGGGTCCAGCACGCTCGCCCCGGAGCCGGTCGGGCTCACCTGCAGGAAGGCTGCTCGCGGGCGTCGACGGCGCACGCGCGGAGGGGGGAGGATGACACGGGGCCGGAGGAGGAAGGACGGAAGGAAGAAAGGAAGGAAGGAGGAGGAGGAGGAGGAGGAGGAGGAGCAACGAGGAGGAGGAGCAAGGAGGAGGAGGCGGAGGAGGAGGAGGAGGGAGCAGCAGAGGGAAGGAGAAGGAGGCGGAGGAGCGAGGAGGAGGCAAAGCGTCGAGAGGAAAGATTCGTCTCGCCATCGTCGCCGACCACCCCTCAGCAGATCGGCCACTTGCCTCGCTGCTAGAGTAATGGCGAGAGCTTCCCTGTTGGAGGAAACCGTCGTTGTCGATTTGGCGTACGCTAGCTTACGCCAGAGATGACAAGCCGCCACGACTGGCCTAAGGCTATCTGGGCTCGCGTGTAGAAGGGCGAGCTTGGACAGGGGACCCAGGGGGAGGTAGATAAACATATTTTCGATATGAACTCAAAGAAAGCTTTACAGCAAAAGTAACTCTTGAGCGAACCAGGGCCGAACCCAGAAGCGAGAAGGAGGAGGAGGAGGAGGAGGAAGGAGGCTGAGGCTGAGGGTGGAGGAAGAGGAGGAGGCTGATGGGGGGAGGGATGAGGCTGATGGGAAGGGGGGGGGAGGAGGCGATGGAACGAGGAGGATGGACCAGAGGGGGAGGAGTCCTGCTCCCACCCCCCCTCCCACAGCGTTGGGGCCCACGGTGGCCACGAGCGCAGATTGCGCGGCGCCTTGGCGCGGATCACATCTCGCCCGCTCTCAGACGGCCCTGCCGCCGTCAGGGCGTTGCAAGGCCTTCCCACGGCCCTCGCAGGGCGCTTCCGGGCGCTCCCAAGGCGTCCCCAGCCCTTAAGCCACGACCAGACTAAAAATAGCCGGACGGCAAATTTTGCCGGATTCGGCAATTTTTGCCGGAGGGGGGAATTTTTCCGGATCCGATTGTCCGTCGGGTTGTGATGCGGTTGTTTGTCAAACTATTTGTCGGACGATGACGAAGGCTTCCCGCAAAGAGCGCGAGAGCCGTCGATCGTCCACCACAGCCAACTCCAAACGAGGAGGCCACGACGCATCGAACAAAATGCGTGGGCGCAGCATGCCGAAAAATGCGGGCTGAGCAGCGTCAAAGGAGGAGGAGGAGGAGGAGGAGGAGGAGGAGGAGGAGGAGGAGGAGGAGGAGGAGGAGGAGGAGGAGGAGGAGGAGGAGGAGGAAGAGGAAGAGGACGAGGCGGAGGGCGGCCTCGGCAAAATCCGGGTTGCGACACTTCGGCCGCTTTTCCCAGGGCGGGCTGGTTACGACAGAATTCTGCTGAACTGGACTATTTGTCAGATATTTGTCAGACTATGTGTCAGCTGTCAGCCAATGTTTTTTCATTGCGCCAGCTGAATTCGCCTGGGCGCTTGGCGCAGGCGCATAAGCTCATCACCCGCAGAGGGGCCAACTGACGGGCGCGCTCCTGCCAATGAGAGAGCCGAGATCCTGAATCTCCGGCTGGTAAAACTTCCGGATGCGTTCGCACCTGTCAGAAGCTGCCGCCTCGATACTGACTCGCGCCGGCGTGCTGCACGCTGCCAGCTTGCAACTTGTTTGGCGGGAAGGCTTCGTCACAACCTGCGGCATCTCGCGGAAGGTATCCAACCCCGCTCTGATCAAAACCTTGTTCACGACGGACAGCGGATCTGCTGATCCGCCAACGTGCCCCCTGGCACGTTGAGGCGTGGGAGACTGCCGCATGCTGTCTGGTAAAGCCTCTGTATTCTAATACGGGGCCCCCATCTCTACCAGCATTCCCTTCCGTGAAGAGCCCCTTCTCCCAAGGCCACGATCCCTTGTGCAAAACCATGGGTCCGCGCTCCCTAGGCCGCGATCCCTCGTAAACAAACGATGCGTCCGCGTCCCGAGCTTCCAAGACGGCCCAGGCAGGCAACCAAGATAGCTCAAGATGCCTGGAAGATGGCACAAGATGCCTCGAAGGCCCAAGATGGCCCGAAGGCGGCCCAACATGGCCTCAAGACGTCCCCGGACACCTCCAAGAGAGCCCAAGAGGGCCACAAGAGAATCTCCAACAGTGTGCGAAGAAGCCCGCATAATTGATGAGCGACTTTCGCATTCTCACCTTTTCGGGCTTTCGTCAGCTCAAGACGGCCCAAGAGACCCCATGAGGCATCCAAGTCGGCCCAAGAGGGCACCCGTAGGAACCCAAGACGGCCTTTGAAGGCCCTTCGACGGCCCGAGACAGTCCCACGACGGCCGAACACCCCCCGCACGGCCAAGAGGGACCCTCTTCGGCACAAGAGAGCCCCATTGCGGCCTAAGAGGGCCCCAAGACGGCCCCAAAGGGCCCCCGAGACTGCCCCGCAGAAGACAAAGACGAGCCCCACGGCGCATTTTCCTTCTCCTCCTACTCCTGCTCCCTCTCGTGATGCTCGAAATCCTCCTCATCCTAACTAATCACGGCCCTCCCAAGCCTGGCGACACAAGGTGTCGCGCGTGACGGCCTCCCGTGCCACCTCGAACAGCCGCCACCCGAAATGCTGGGCTGGCACGGCGGCGGGACTCGCCGCAAGCAACTGGATACCTCCTCGAACAAAAATACCAACATGCGATTCCGGGGCACGTATTCCAACCATATCTTCTCATGCGTTCCGTACATCCCTCTTGTGACAATGCCATTCTTCTTAGGCAAAGTGTCCATGACACGGTGCCACGTGTCAAGCTGGCAATTGTTTGCCACGTTCCCGAGACTGCATGATTCCATTGCCATTGATGAGACCATGCGATCTAGTGGGTCACGGAGCTGCAGCACGAAGAACGTCTTCTGAGGCAGGGCTTGGGAAGCGAGCGCTATGCGTGCGGACGGCGTCAACGCCATGTAAGATGGTTTGTTGTCGAAGACGATTCCCCCTACCCCCGCTTTTCGACACACGGACGTGGCCTTGCGCATTGACGCCGCGTAGGCCATTCGAAACGCTTCCACGCCGCTGCCATTAACTGTCACGAGGGATCCCCCCTCTTCGCACCTGCCTGGCTTGTGGCAGCTAGTTCTCAACTGCGGGTGGGTGCAGAAGACGTTTCTCATGAAAGTAGTTCCAGCCTTTTGCGTCCCGATCATGATGAATTCTAGACGCTTCGCGTATCCCCACCAGCCCGTCCAGAAATGAGTCCCAGGGGAGTGGAGGTCATGAGGGAAGCGGGGGAGCATGCAGAAGAACAAAGGGCGGGGTGAGCCGCCATATGCCCCAAGAGGGGGAGGACGTAGGAGGAGCCGTCGTCGTCGGAGTAGGAGGAGGAAGAGGAGGAGCAGGAGGAGGAGCAGGAGGAGGAGCAGGAGGAGGAGCAGGAGGAGGAGGAGGAGGAAGATAAGGAGGAGGAGATGGAGGACTGCGAGGACGAGGAGGACGAGAAGGAGGAAAAGGAAAAGGAGGAGGAGGAGGAGGAGGAGGAGGAGGAGGAGGGGGAGGGGGAGGAGGGAGGAGGAAGAAAAAGAGGAGGAGGAGGAGGACAATGGCGAGCTTGGGGGCCTCTTGGGCCGTCTTTGGGGCCTCTTGGCGGTCCCGGGGGCCTCTTGCGTATCTCGGGGAGCCTCTTGTGGCCTCTTGGGGGTCTCTTGGGGGCCTCTTGGAGGCCTCATGGGGGCCTCTTGGGGCCTCTTGGGGCTCTCTTGAGGCGCTCTTGGGGCGCTCTTGGGAGCCTTCGAGGCGCTCTTGGGGCCATCTTGGAGGAGATCTATCAAAGAAGGGGGGTTCCCCAATTAGCGCTGCCCCTCTAGAGTGCCTCGAATCGCTTCTTGGGCCCTTCTTGAGGCCAAAATCCTTCCAAAACCTAGGTAAAATCAATGTTTTGTGTTTTCTGGTCTTTTCGCTCTTGGAGCCGTCTTGGGCCGTCTTGGGAGCCTCTTGGGCCTCTTGGGGGTCTCTTGGGACCCTTTTGGAGGCCTCTTGGGCGCCTCTTGGGGCCTCTTGGGGCGCTCTTGGGGCGCTCTTGGGGCGCTCTTAGGAGCCTTCGGGGCGCTCTTGGGGCCATCTTGGAGGAGATCGATCAAAGAAGAGGGGGTCCCCAATTAGCGTTGCCCCTCTAGAGTGCCTCGAGTCGCCTCTTGGGCGCCCCAAGAGGCCAAAATCCTTCCAAAACCTAGGTAAAATCAATGTTTGTTGCTTTCTCGCCTTTTCGCTCTTGGAGCCGTCTTGGGTCATCTTGGACTCTCTTGGGGCCTCTTGGGGGTCTCTTGGCAACGTCTTGGAGGCTTCTTGGGGGCCTCTTGGGGTCTCTTGGGGCCCTCTTGAGGCGCTCTTGGGGCGCTCTTGGGAGCCTTCGGGGCGCTCTTTGGGCCATCTTGGAGGAGATCTGTCAAAGAAGGGGGGAGCCTTAATTAGCCTCGCCCCTCTAGAGTGCCTCGAGTCGCCTCTTGGGCCCCCCCAAGAAGCCAAAATCCTTCCAAAACCTAAGTAAAATCAATGTTTTGTGCTTTCTCGCCTTTTCGCTCTTGGAGCTGTCTTGGGCCATCTTGGGCGTCCCAACGCGTCGCGGAACGCCCCATCCAGGTCAGTGGGGAGGGGTAAGGGGAGGGGTAAACCCCTCCCCGAAGGGGTAGAAGGGGGGTTGGCAGAGGAAACTCTCTAAACCACCTACGCCCTAAAGGGCTGGTGGGATTCCGGCAGTGCGGTCAGGTCAGAATCTGCGGCGGATTCCAGCAGGCGGGTCGACGCTGGTCGACCGACGGCCGTCTCCGCTCGCGCCCATCCTCCTGCCCTTCTGAGCCCTGCTGAACCGTGCTCTTTGTCAGCCTTCGCCAAGCCAAGCGCGCTCTCGCCCTGCTGAGCCATCATCTCTGTCGGCCCTTCTGGCAGCGCCCCCCCCCTTGCGGAGATCCGCAGCCACGCCACCAACGGCCCGCAAAGGACTCCACAGCACAGCAGCCTCGCCAGCAAAGCGAGACATGGCAGAGCTTCCATGGTCCTAGGATGCTGCACGCTCAGAGAACGATTCGCGCTCCTTGAGCCAAAATGTCTGCCAACCCCAACAGCCCAATAATCCCACCAGCCCTTTAGGGCGTAGGTGGTCTAGAGAGCTTCCTCTGCCAACCCCCCTTCTTTCCCTTCGGGGAGGGGTTTACCCCTCCCCTTACCCCTCCCCGCTGACCTGGACGGGGCGTTCCGCGACGCGTTGGGACGCCCAAGATGGCTCAAGACAGCTCCAAGAGCGAAAAGGCGAGAAAGCACAAAACATTGATTTTACCTAGGTTTTGGAAGGATTTTGGCCTCTTGGGGGAGCCCAAGAGGCGATCCGAGGCACTCTAGAGGGGCGAGGCTAATTAAGGCTCCCCCCTTCTTTGATAGATCTCCTCCAAGATGGCCCCAAGAGCGCCCCAAAGGCTCCCAAGAAGAGCGCCCCAAGAGCGCCCCAAGAGGGCCCCAAGAGGCCCCAAGAGGCCCCCAAGAGGCCTCCAAGAGGCTGCCAAGAGACCCCCAAGAGGCCCCAAGAGAGTCCAAGATGGCCCAAGACGGCTCCAAGAGCGAAAAGGCGAGAAAGCAAAAAACATTGATTTTACTAGGTTTTGGAAGGATTTTGGCCTCTTGGGGGGCCCAAGAGGCGACTCGAGGCACTCTAGAGGGGCAACGCTAATTGGGGACCCCCTCTTCTTTGATCGATCTCCTCCAAGATGGCCCCAAGAGCGCCCCGAAGGCTCCCAAGAGCGCCCCAAGAGCGCCCCAAGAGCGCCCCAAGAGGCCCCAAGAGGCGCCCAAGAAGCCTCCAAAAGGCTCCCAAGAGACCCCCAAGAGGCCCAAGAGGCTCCCAAGACGGCCCAAGACGGCTCCAAGAGCGAAAAGGCGAGAAAGCACAAAACATTGATTTTACCTAGGTTTTGGAAGGATTTTGGCATCTTGGGGGAGCCCAAGAGGCGACTCGAGGCACTCTAGAGGGGCAAGGCTAATAAGCAACCCCCCCTTTTTTGATAGATCTCATCCAAGATGGCCCCAAGAGCGCCTCGAAGGCTCCCAAGAGCGCCCCAAGAGCGCCCCAAGAGGGCCCCAAGAGGCCCCAAGAGGCCCCCAAGAGGCCTCCAAGAGGCCCCCAAGAGACCCCCAAGAGGCCACAAGAGGCTCCCCGAGATACGCAAGAGGCCCCCGGGACCGCCAAGAGGCCCCAAAGACGGCCCAAGAGGCCCCCAAGCTCGCCATTGTCCTCCTCCTCCTCTTTTTCTTCCTCCTCCCTCCTCCCCCTCCCCCTCCTCCTCCTCCTCCTCCTCCTCCTTTTCCTTTTCCTCCTTCTCGTCCTCCTCGTCCTCGCAGTCCTCCATCTCCTCCTCCTTATCTTCCTCCTCCTCCTCCTCCTCCTGCTCCTCCTCCTGCTCCTCCTCCTGCTCCTCCTCTACCTCCTCCTACTCCGACGACGACGGCTCCTCCTACATCCTCTCCCTCTTGGGGTATATGGCGGCTCACCCCGCCCTCTGTTCTTCTGCATGCTCCCCCGCTTCCCTCATAACCTCCACTCCCCTGGGACTCATTTCTGGACGGGCTGGTGGGGATACGCGAAGCGTCTAGAATTTCCCAGTCGGATCTGCACAGAGGCTGAGGACAGCCCAAGACAGCTCCAGGACGCCCCAAGACGGGTCAGAGTCGCCCCAACAACCGCCTTGATCAGCCAAAAAGAATACCAGCAGAGCCAGAGAGCGTCAAGATGTGCATGCAACACAAGAGATGACTCCCTACCAGACCACCCCAACCCAACCCGAAGACCCGAATTTCGGGTTGGGGGGGCATGGGCTCAGTATGTGTTTTTTGTCGATGTTCCCCGACCCCCTCCCACTGGAAATGGAGGGCAGATTGAGGCCTTCTGGTTGGGTTGGGGTGATTTGGTGGGTGGTTAAGAGAGCCTCCAGAGAGGCCCAACCTAAGAAAACTCTACAACCTGCCAGACGAGCCGCGAGACAGCCCAAGCCAAAGAAGCCCAAGATGCGCCAAACGGGCCCAAGAGAGCCCCAAGCGAACTTCAATAGAGCCCCAAGATGTCTCAAGAGAGCCTTCAGAGATGCCCAGGACGGCCGAAGAGAGCACTCTCCAGGCATGGAGGGGTCTGGAGAGGGGAGGGGAGGGCCTGGCACGCGCTAAATTGGCCGCAGCTCCGGCGTGGATGGTGGGGGGAGGCAAAGAATCATCCAAGAAATTCCAGGATGGCCCAAGAAATTCCAAGAGGCGCCTCCGAGGCTCCAATAAAGGCCCCGATCGCCAAGCGAAGCGTAGAGAAGAAAAGCCAGAAGAGCACCGAGACGACCCAGGACTGCTCCAACAACAGCCCAGACTGGCCTAACGAGAGCCTCCCGATGGCCCGTGAGGGCATCCAGCGACACCCAGGACGACCCAAGAGAGATCCAAAGCGGCTCATGATGAATGGGCGCCTTTGCCAACACGCACCAGGGCGCCAGGGACATGCATACCAAGCACATAAGAGGCGCACCCTTCGCGCCTGGAGCACGAGCATGGGCACAAGCACGGTAGCTCGGTGCCCGGTGCTGGCCGACTGCGCCAGGGGCATCCTCCCGACTCTGGGCTCCGAAATGCCGTTTCGCCTGACACATCCTCGCAACTCTGGGCTCCCAGTTGTCGCGCTGGAGGTGTTTCCTCGTCGCCATCGTCGTCGTCGTCGTCGTCGGCGTCGTTGTCGGCGTCGTCGTCGTCGCCGTCGTCGTTGACATCGTAGCCGTCGTCGTCGTCTCCGTCGTCGTCGATTTCGTCGTCGTCATCACCACCGCTGTGCTGTCCTCGTCGTCGCCGCCGCCGCCGAAACAGACGTCGTCGCGGCCGCCGGTGCCGCCGCTGCCGAAGCCACTGCAGTCCTCGTCGTCGCCGTCACCACCGACGCCGCTCTCGCCGCCGTCGTCGCCATTGTCTTCGGCATGGTCGTCGACGTTGTCGTCGTTGCCGGCGCCGCCAACGCCGCCGGCGCTATCGTCGTCGTCGTCGTCGTCGTCGTCGTCGTTGTCGTCGTTGTCATCATCGCCGCGCGCGCCGCTGTCACCTTGGTGGTCGTGGTAGCCGTCGCCGCCACCGCTTCCGATGATGGCGTCGTCGTCGTTGCGTGGTCCTTCTCCTCGTCTTCTGCCTCGTCCCCGCCATCCTCGTTACCTTCTCATTATTGTCACTGCCTTTCCCTCCCGTCGCTGGGCCCCACATAAGGTCCGCAAAAAAGTTTACATTGGAAATCGACGTCGCCCCCGTCGCCGCCGCAGCGGTGGTGATCGTCGCCGCAGCGCGTGCGCTGGCTGCCCCCCGGCGGGAACATGACAAACCACTCAGCAGAACTGCGCGTCGCAACAGTTCGTCAGGTCACAGGGGGGATGCGCAGATTCCTTCGACGCCTGTCAACACAACAAAAAGAAGCAAGACGAAAACAACGAAGAGCTCTGAGTTGCAAGGATGTCTCGGGCGAATCGAAGATCACCACAGGTCAGGGCATACATGGGCCCAGAGTTGCGACGATGTCTAAGGCGAAAAATGCCCCAAGGCAAGAGTTGCGAGGATGGGATGTCTCAGGCGAAACTGACAGAACCACCAGTTGCGTGGCATCTCGGGGCTCACAAATGCCGCGCGAAAGATTGTCCGACCTCTTTCGCATGAACGTCCTCGCAATTCTGAGCTCCAAAATGCCGTGACCTGAGGTCCAGCCCGTTTCGCCTAAAACACCCTCGTAACTCTGGGATCCTATGCCGTGACCTGAAATGGTCCAACCCCTTTCGCCTGAGACATCCTCGCAACTCTGAACTCCTAGATGCCGCGCGAGCGTTGGTCCGGCCCTTTCGCCTGACGCGTCCTTGCAACTCGAAGCTCCCAGATGCCGTGACCTGATTTGGTCCGGCCCGTTTCGCCTGAGACATCCTTGCAACTCTGGATTCAGAGATGCCGCGACCTGAGGTGGCCCTGCCCATCTCGACTGAGACATCCTCGCAAAGCTCAGAGATGCCCTGTCCTGAGTTGGTCGTGCCAATTTTACCTGAGATATCACGGTAACTCCGGGCTCCGAGATGCCGCGCAACAGGCGGTCCGGCCGGTTTCGCATGAGACGTCTTCATAAATTTGGGCTCGGAGATAGTGCGCGAGAGGTGGTCCGACCAATTTCGCCTGAGACATCCTCCCAACTATGGACTCGAAGATGCTGCGCGCGAGGTGGTCTGGACAATTCCGCCTGAGACATCCTCCCGACTCTGGGCTCAGAGATGCCGCGCGCGAGGTGATCCAGCCCGTTTCGCAGTAGACATCTTCGCGCCTCTGGACTCAGAGATGCCCTGACCTGAGGTGGTCCGGCTCGTCTCGCCTGAGACATCCTTGAAACTCTTGGCTCGTTGCCTCACACATCCTCGCCAGACTACGCTCCGAGACGCCCTGACCTGAGGTGGTCCAGCCAATTTCGATCTACGTAGACGTCCTCGCCAGGGCTCAAAGATGCCACGCGAGAGGAGGTCCAGCCAGTTGCGCCTGAGACAAGCTCGCAACTGCAGGCTCGACGATGCTGCTCGCGAGGTGGTCCCTTGAGATATCCTCCAAACTCCTGGGGCATCCTCGCAACTCTGGGTTCGGAGGTGCTCGAACGTCGCGAACAGAATAACATGGGAGAGGAACAAGCGTAGTGCGTGCACAACACGTGGATACTGCGATGGAAACAATCG